>CM057139.1:8977946-9009946 GCA_029964075.1 Patiria pectinifera | reverse complement strand
ATGTTTGCCTTACATTTTTACCGAAATTTGGCCAAATATTGACTTTTCTGTAAACGACTCAGAAATACCTCTTGATGCACCAGGAACACATTTCAGTATTCATACATCGAAAATTTTGAGAAATTGGGCAAAAATAATCCAGTTTTTGATCAAAAATTATTATTTTGGACTTATTTTGCTTAAAATATTGATGCATTCTTTCTTCTAAATGGCACTTTATGTCCAGGAAATGTGTAGGAATGTGTTTAAGGGACCCTTGGGCATCTTTCGTGTAATTTTTAAGCAACTTTATTTTTTGGCCAAAATTGAAAAAAAAAACAAGGGGTTAGCCTTACATTTTTACTGAAATTTGGCCAAATATTGACTTTTCTGTAAATGACTCAGAAATACCTCTTGATGCACCAGGAACACATTTCAGTATTCATACATCGAACATTTTGAGAAAATGGGCAAAAATAATCCAGTTTTTGGTCAAAAATTATCATTTTGGACTGATTTTGCTGGAAATATTGATGCATTCTTTCTTCTAAATGGCACTTTTTGTCCAGGAAATGTGTAGGAATGTGTTTAAGGGACCCTTGGGCATCTTTCGTGTAATTTTTAAGCAACTTTGTTTTGGGCCAAAATTGAAAAAAAAAACAAGGGGTTAGCCTTACATTTTTACTGAAATTTGGCCAAAAATTGACTTTTCTGTAAACGACTCAGAAATACCTCTTGATGCACCAGGAACACATTTCAGTATTCAAACATTGAGAATTTTGAGAAATTGGGCAAAAATATTCAAGTTTTTGGTCAAAAATTATCATTTTGGACTTATTTTGCTGAAAATATTGATGCATTCTTTCTTCTAAATGGCACTTTTTGTCCAGGAAATGTGTAGGAATGTGTTTAAGGGACCCTTGGGCATCTTTCGTGTAATTTTTAAGCAACTTTATTTGGGGCCAAAATTGAAAAAAAAACAAGGGGTTAGCCTTACATTTTTACCGAAATTTGGCCAAAAATTGACTTTTCTGTAAACGACTCAGAAATACCTCTTGATGCACCAGGAACACATTTCAGTATTCATACATCGAAAATTTTGAGAAATTGGGCAAAAATAATCCAGTTTTTTATCAAAAATCATCATTTTGGACTTATTTTGCTTAAAATATTGATGCATTCTTTCTTCTAAATGGCACTTTTTGTCCAGGAAATGTGTAGGAATGTGTTTAAGGGACCCTTGGGCATCTTTCGTGTAATTTTTAAGCAACTTTATTTTTTGGCCAAAATTGAAAAAAAAAACAAGGGGTTAGCCTTACATTTTTACCGAAATTTGGCCAAATATTGACTTTTCTGTAAACGACTCAGAAATACCTCTTGATGCACCAGGAACACATTTCAGTATTCATACATCGAAAATTTTGAGAAATTGGGCAAAAATAATCCAGTTTTTGATCAAAAATTATTATTTTGGACTTATTTTGCTTAAAATATTGATGCATTCTTTCTTCTAAATGGCACTTTATGTCCAGGAAATGTGTAGGAATGTGTTTAAGGGACCCTTGGGCATCTTTCGTGTAATTTTTAAGCAACTTTATTTTTTGGCCAAAATTGAAAAAAAAAACAAGGGGTTAGCCTTACATTTTTACTGAAATTTGGCCAAATATTGACTTTTCTGTAAACGACTCGGAAATACCTCTTGATGCACCAGGAACACATTTCAGTATTCATAAATCGAAAATTTTGAGAAATTGGGCAAAAATAATCCAGTTTTTGGTCAAAAATTATCATTTTGGACTGATTTTGCTGAAAATATTGATGCATTCTTTCTTCTAAATGGCACTTTATGTCCAGGAAATGTGTAGGAATGTGTTTAAGAGACCCTTGGGCGTCTTTCGTGTAATTTTTAAGCAACTTTTTTGGGGGCCAAAATTGAAAAAAAAAACAAGGGGTTAGCCTTACATTTTGACTGAAATTTGGCCAAAAATTGACTTTTCTGTAAACGACTCAGAAATACCTTTTGATGCACCAGGAACACATTTCAGTATTCAAACATTGAGAATTTTGAGAAATTGGGCAAAAATATTCAAGTTTTTGGTCAAAAATTATCATTTTGGACTTATTTTGCTGAAAAAATTGATGCATTCTTTCTTCTAAATGGCACTTTTTGTTCAGAAAATGTGTAGGAATGTGTTTAAGGGACCCTTGGGCATCTTTCGTGTAATTTTTGAGCAACTTTATTTTTTGGCCAAAATTGAAAAACAAAACAAGGGGTTAGCCTTACATTTTTACTGAAATTTGGCCAAATATTGACTTTTCTGTAAACGACTCAGAAATACCTCTTGATGCACCAGGAACACATTTCAGTATTCATTAATCAAAAAATTTGAGAAATTGGGCAAAAATAATCCAGTTTTTGGTCAAAAATTATCATTTTGGACTGATTTTGCTTAAAATATTGATGCATTCTTTCTTCTAAATGGCACTTTTTGTCCAGGAAATGTGTAGGAATGTGTTTAAGGGACCCTTGGGCATCTTTCGTGTAATTTTTAAGCAACTTTATTTTTTGGCCAAAATTGAAAAAAAAACAAGGGGTTAGCCTTACATTTTTACTGAAATTTGGCCAAAAATTGACTTTTCTGTAATCGACTCAGAAATACCTCTTGATGCACCAGGAACACATTTCAGTATTCAAACATTGAGAATTTTGAGAAATTGGGCAAAAATATTCAAGTTTTTGGTCAAAAATTATCATTTTGGACTTATTTTGCTGAAAATATTGATGCATTCTTTCTTCTAAATGGCACTTTTTGTCCAGGAAATGTATAGGAATGTGTTTAAGGGACCCTTGGGCATCTTTCGTGTAATTTTTAAGCAACTTTATTTTTTGGCCAAAATTGAAAAAAAAAACAAGGGGTTAGCCTTACATTTTTACCGAAATTTGGCCAAATATTGACTTTTCTGTAAACGACTCAGAAATACCTCTTGATGCACCAGGAACACATTTCAGTATTCATACATCGAAAATTTTGAGAAATTGGGCAAAAATAATCCAGTTTTTGATCAAAAATTATTATTTTGGACTTATTTTGCTTAAAATATTGATGCATTCTTTCTTCTAAATGGCACTTTATGTCCAGGAAATGTGTAGGAATGTGTTTAAGGGACCCTTGGGCATCTTTCGTGTAATTTTTAAGCAACTTTATTTTTTGGCCAAAATTGAAAAAAAAAACAAGGGGTTAGCCTTACATTTTTACTGAAATTTGGCCAAATATTGACTTTTCTGTAAATGACTCAGAAATACCTTTTGATGCACCAGGAACACATTTCAGTATTCATACATCGAAAATTTTGAGAAAATGGGCAAAAATAATCCAGTTTTTGGTCAAAAATTATCATTTTGGACTGATTTTGCTGGAAATATTGATGCATTCTTTCTTCTAAATGGCACTTTTTGTCCAGGAAATGTGTAGGAATGTGTTTAAGGGACCCTTGGGCGTCTTTCGTGTAATTTTTAAGCAACTTTATTTTTTGGCCAAAATTGAAAAAAAAACAAGGGTAACATTTTTACTGAAATTTGGCCAAAAATTGACTTTTCTGTAATCGACTCAGAAATACCTCTTGATGCACCAGGAACACATTTCAGTATTCAAACATTGAGAATTTTGAGAAATTGGGCAAAAATATTCAAGTTTTTGGTCAAAAATTATCATTTTGGACTAATTTTGCTGAAAATATTGATGCATTCTTTCTTCTAAATGGCACTTTTTGTCCAGGAAATGTGTAGGAATGTGTTTAAGGGACCCTTGGGCATCTTTCGTGTAATTTTTAAGCAACTTTATTTTTTGGCCAAAATTGAAAAAAAAACAAGGGGTTAGCCTTACATTTTTACCGAAATTTGGCCAAAAATTGACTTTTCTGTAAACGACTCAGAAATACCTCTTGATGCACCAGGAACACATTTCAGTATTCATACATCGAAAATTTTGAGAAATTGGGCAAAAATAATCCAGTTTTTGATCAAAAATCATCATTTTGGACTTATTTTGCTGAAAATATTGATGCATTCTTTCTTCTAAATGGCACTTTTTGTCCAGGAAATGTATAGGAATGTGTTTAAGGGACCCTTGGGCATCTTTCGTGTAATTTTTAAGCAACTTTATTTTTTGGCCAAAATTGAAAAAAAAAACAAGGGGTTAGCCTTACATTTTTACCGAAATTTGGCCAAATATTGACTTTTCTGTAAACGACTCAGAAATACCTCTTGATGCACCAGGAACACATTTCAGTATTCATACATCGAAAATTTTGAGAAATTGGGCAAAAATAATCCAGTTTTTGATCAAAAATTATTATTTTGGACTTATTTTGCTTAAAATATTGATGCATTCTTTCTTCTAAATGGCACTTTATGTCCAGGAAATGTGTAGGAATGTGTTTAAGGGACCCTTGGGCATCTTTCGTGTAATTTTTAAGCAACTTTATTTTTTGGCCAAAATTGAAAAAAAAAACAAGGGGTTAGCCTTACATTTTTACTGAAATTTGGCCAAATATTGACTTTTCTGTAAACGACTCGGAAATACCTCTTGATGCACCAGGAACACATTTCAGTATTCATTAATCGAAAATTTTGAGAAATTGGGCAAAAATAATCCAGTTTTTGGTCAAAAATTATCATTTTGGACTGATTTTGCTGAAAATATTGATGCATTCTTTCTTCTAAATGGCACTTTTTGTCCAGGAAATGTGTAGGAATGTGTTTAAGGGACCCTTGGGCATCTTTCGTGTAATTTTTAAGCAACTTTATTTTTTGGCCAAAATTGAAAAAAAAACAAGGGGTTAGCCTTACATTTTTACCGAAATTTGGCCAAAAATTGACTTTTCTGTAAACGACTCAGAAATACCTCTTGATGCACCAGGAACACATTTCAGTATTCATACATCGAAAATTTTGAGAAATTGGGCAAAAATAATCCAGTTTTTGATCAAAAATCATCATTTTGGACTTATTTTGCTTAAAATATTGATGCATTCTTTCTTCTAAATGGCACTTTATGTCCAGGAAATGTGTAGGAATGTGTTTAAGGGACCCTTGGGCATCTTTCGTGTAATTTTTAAGCAACTTTATTTTTTGGCCAAAATTGAAAAAAAAAACAAGGGGTTAGCCTTACATTTTTACTGAAATTTGGCCAAAATTTGACTTTTCTGTAAATGACTCAGAAATACCTCTTGATGCACCAGGAACACATTTCAGTATTCATACATCAAAAATTTTGAGAAATTGGGCAAAAATAATCCAGTTTTTGGTCAAAAATTATCATTTTGGACTTATTTTGCTGAAAATATTGATGCATTCTTTCTTCTAAATGGCACTTTTTGTCCAGGAAATGTGTAGGAATGTGTTTAAGGGACCCTTGGGCATCTTTCGTGTAATTTTTAAGCAACTTTATTTTTTGGCCAAAATTGAAAAAAAAACCAAGGGGTTAGCCTTACATTTTTACTGAAATTTGGCCAAAATTGACTTTTCTGTAAACAACTCAGAAATACCTCTTGATGCACCAGGAACACATTTCAGTATTCAAACATTGAGAATTTTGAGAAATTGGGCAAAAATATTCAAGTTTTTGGTCAAAAATTATCATTTTGGACTTATTTTGCTGAAAATATTGATGCATTCTTTCTTCTAAATGGCACTTTATGTCCAGGAAATGTGTAGGAATGTGTTTAAGGGACCCTTGGGCATCTTTCGTGTAATTTTTAAGCAACTTTATTTTTTGGCCAAAATTGAAAAAAAAAACAAGGGGTTAGCCTTACATTTTTACTGAAATTTGGCCAAAATTTGACTTTTCTGTAAATGACTCAGAAATACCTCTTGATGCACCAGGAACACATTTCAGTATTCATACATCAAAAATTTTGAGAAATTGGGCAAAAATAATCCAGTTTTTGGTCAAAAATTATCATTTTGGACTTATTTTGCTGAAAATATTGATGCATTCTTTCTTCTAAATGGCACTTTTTGTCCAGGAAATGTGTAGGAATGTGTTTAAGGGACCCTTGGGCATCTTTCGTGTAATTTTTAAGCAACTTTATTTTTTGGCCAAAATTGAAAAAAAAACCAAGGGGTTAGCCTTACATTTTTACTGAAATTTGGCCAAAATTGACTTTTCTGTAAACAACTCAGAAATACCTCTTGATGCACCAGGAACACATTTCAGTATTCAAACATTGAGAATTTTGAGAAATTGGGCAAAAATATTCAAGTTTTTGGTCAAAAATTATCATTTTGGACTTATTTTGCTGAAAATATTGATGCATTCTTTCTTCTAAATGGCACTTTATGTCCAGGAAATGTGTAGGAATGTGTTTAAGGGACCCTTGGGCATCTTTCGTGTAATTTTTAAGCAACTTTATTTTTTGGGCAAAATTGAAAAAAAAACAAGGGGTTAGCCTTACATTTTTACCGAAATTTGGTAAGGTATTTTGTAAAAACTTGGTAGTTTTATTTTTCGATGTTTGCAAATGTTGTATATTCCCTTTAAGGGACCCTTGGGTATCTTTAGTGTAATTTTATGTAACTTTATTTTTCGGCCAAAATTGAAAAAAATTGCAAGGGGTTAACCTTACATTTTTCGTTAAATTGGACCAAAAATTGACTTTTCTGCAAACAACTTAGAAATACTTATTAATGCAAGATAACCCGTTTTTAAATTCTTTATCTGGTTTATACAAGCGTTATGGTACAAATAAATGATTGAATTTAAAAAGAAGTTTTGAACAAGTTTGTATATTTTAGTCCATTTCATCCTCATCCCCAGTGGCATCAACCTTGTTCCCAGGGCTATTAACCTCCTTCCCAGGGCATCAACCTTGTTCCCAGGGCTGTTAACCTCCTTCCCAGTGCACCAACCTTGTTCCCAGGGCTGTTAACCTCCTTCCCAGTGGCATCAACCTTGTTCCCAGGGCTATTAACCTCCTTCCCAGTGCACCAACCTTGTTCCCAGGGCTGTTAACCTCCTTCCCAGTGGCATCAACCTTGTTCCCAGGGCTATTAACCTCCTTCCCAGGGCATCAACCTTGTTCCCAGGGCTGTTAACCTCCTTCCCAGGGCACCAACCTTGTTCCCAGGGCATAAACCTTGTTCCCAGGGCAATCAACAGTGTTCCAAGTCTTTCAACCCAACCACCCCTTAAGCTAAATTCACTGTATTATTCAGTCATAATAAAGACTCCAAAGATTGGCTTTAAATCAGTTTTACTGTATTTATTCCAGTACTTGTTCAGTTCAACAGCTGTTATTCAATATCTCACTCATTAAATAAAGTCGGATAAAAATAGGTAGATTTAAATTTTACACGGACAAGTACATGTTTTGTAGCATAACTCAACTTCTGACACACCAATAAGTAAACTTGTTTTCAACTTCCGTTGGTAAAAGAATAAAGAATGTCATACAAGTAACTTTGACGAAATAAACTTGTCATTCAGAATACGCCAAATGAATATCAGTACAAAATATACTTGTTTTTTCACCATATTTGTTTTATTGAATCTCTGAATTAATCAGATATTGGAGAAGAAAAACATGTTTATCTTCAACAGGTAATAATAATTTATAACGTGCCTTTTCCAAAGGTTACAAAACGTGAGCAAGGACACCTCTGATATCAGGTTGAAATAAAGACAAGGCGATTTGTAGCAAAATTTAATTATAAATAGCAAGGGGTTAACCTTACATATTCCACTAAATTGATCAAAGGGTTACTTTCTTACAAACGACACAGAAATCCCTGTTGATGCAAGAGGAGATTCATTAAGTATTCATCAATAAACAACTTGAATGTATTGCACAAAAGTAAATGATTTTTGAAGAAACATTTCATTACTGATTGATTTTGTCCTATCTATCCAGGAGACGTGTAGAAACGTGCTTCAGGTTGAGCATCTTCACTGCGAGTTTGCAGCAATTTCACTTTCAACGCAAAATTGGCCAAAAAATGACAAGGGGTTAACCTTACATTTTACCGAGATTTGTGGTCAAACATTTAATATCACTCATTACCAATCAGTTTTGAATATTTGGGCAAAGATGATAACATTGGGGGGGGGGGTTCAGTTGTGCCTGATTTTGACTGTTTCCTAGTTTTATAGACAAAGGCCTTTCCAAATTGAGAAGCATTTTGAGAGAAATGAAAAAGTTCCAAAAGTAGACATCATAGGTTAGAGTGAAGCTTCATGTTGTAGCCTCATGTAGTTTGTACCTCCTTCTTGGCCAATGTCCTCCAAGATGTTTCTGCCAGAAGACGTCTTTGGAAAACCTTCAAGAAAAGAATGCAAATGGTTTTTAGGTATCATTTATAATAAAATATCTGTAGCACTTTTTCCCATATTGAAATTGAATCTAGATGTGGCAATTCAACTGTTTGCCAGAGATATATTGGAAAGACATTATTTTAAGGAAATACATTATTGACAGGTCTCAAAAACAAATGAAAATTTGGTTGCTTCCTGCAATTTTAGGAAATTCATTTGCAAAACACCCCATCCAGTGTAGAAATGCAACTGTATCAAAATTGATTAAACAAAATTTTGAGCAGTTATACACCATTTCCATGGTCTAAAGTGCACTAGTTTTTTACTTGCCTTGGCCTACAAGAACCTTCGGGTTTTGCAAGAACGAGTCACAAGTGAAAATTGTCTCATTAAGATTGCTTCAGTCAATAATTCAACAACAACTGAGAATAGTTACCTCAGTAAACATACAATCTTGTTCCGAGGTCTCCATAATTTTGCCTTTTCGTAGTCAGTACACCTGCTGAAAATACAAAAATAAATCAAGAAATATCAGCAATGCAAATTAACAGTTGCAATATACATTGTATTTTCTTACACATTAAGGCAAGGTGTGGTTCTCAAGCGCTAATTTCTTTTTGTTTTTTTAAGAGGCTTTTTTTGGAGAAAAGTAAGCTTGGGAGGATCTAATTTTGGTGGTAAAACATTGGATTTAGATTTTAGGTTTTGAAAGTTGTTAATTAAATCAGCCAGGTTAAAAAGAAGTTTGCTCATTCTTATGCTTACCACTATTAAAGATGTTCACTCTGCTCAGTTTTGATGAGACAATTTTCTCTAGACTCTGATGCCATCTGCCTCCAGCATTTGTGCTGTCAGATGAAATTTACCTCAAGAAATAGATAAATAAATACAACAATTTTACCAAATGTTTTAACCAGAATCGTCTTTTAAATTAAAAACAATTCTGCGGTGATGTTTGATAGATGTTCTTCAACTCTAGGTACTTCTCTTGCACTGTTTATCCTTTTTTTATTTCAACACCAAACCCTTTTCCATATTCAAGAGTGCACCAATTGGCACAATGATCCAAGCATGTTTTTTTTTCAAATCAACAATTAATGTTCTTTCTTAATTCAATTCCTTTTCAAATATTTCTTTTCCGGTTATTTTTTCCCATGTTCCTAATATTTCATTTTTTAAAACTGAAGCACAGTTATCTCATTGTTAATAAGATCTCATTGGATTTTGACTGCAAATTTGAATTTCTTTTCGCAAAACTTCCTCTTGTCATGGAATTGAATGTTTTTTTTATTAAAGTTTTTGGTGTTTTAAGGCAATCAGCCCCTAATCTTCCATCCTTTTTGGAAATAAAATATGAATTGATGTGATCCGCTCAGTGAACATGATTCAGAATTACTGAAAACAACTTTTTGGAGCAATTTTTCAAATGGGTTTCAAATAGGATGAAATGGAAATGCCAAATTTGGACCAAAATGGTATAGTGTTCAGAGATATATATCTTTTGTTATTAGAAAACAGATTTTTTTTTTTTTTTTTTTAAAGGTAATGCCACAATGACGAATTCAAATTGTGATTAACTGATTCCTGTTCACTGAGCAGGTCAAATATCCTGGTAAGGTCTGTTTAAACAGGGCCACCACGAGAAGGTCCCAGGATACCAGCCCCAACACGCTTTCAGTATCGTCAGGCCCATTGCTGGATAAAAGGTAGGCCCCGGAGGGCCAGACACAGTTATCGACTGTCCGGTCCGCCCGCCCAGCCCCGAAGGACCAGGAAAGCACCCTAACCTATATGCGTGCCCCCCTAAGTCCATCCCCCATTACGGGTTCATGCGGTCTGATAGGAAGTAGCAGCGTTTGCCGGCTGTGAATACAGGGCCACGCCCCTATAAAGAGGGACGCACTACCTGCTCCTTTATGGCACGGCATCCTAGGGTTTCCAGGCCGCTGCGTAGGACCCACGCCCCACGTGGAAGGCGGACCTACCACGCGGACGCAACTCGCCCCTTGAATCTGTGCTGGATTTTCGCCGCACCTCAATTGAAGCACCCAGTCAGACTCCAATTAGTAATCGATACCGCCGCACCACCCTAAGCCCTAACGGCATAGGGATATAGGAGATCCCATAGCCTTATAAGTTTTCAGCGGGATATAGCAGATCCCCTGAACTAAAAAAAACCCTATTTAGAGAGTGAAATTTTCATTTCACTAATTGGTGATCCAATTTATTTTTAAAAAAAAAATGATTTTCCGATGGCTGGCTGGCTGGCTGGCTCCCCGGCTGGCTTGGCTGATTGTTGTCTTGCTATCGATTCAAAGATGACAGTCTAAAATGAGGGGTTTACTTCTAAAGAATGTTTATGCCATAAAGGCAGTGCACAAGCTAATTAAGTTAATTTATTGGAGCCTTGCAGCAGGGGCAGATCCAGGGGGCAAGTTTCCCACTAATAGTACTGAGGCCAAAAATTATCAAATTTTGCTTCCCATGGAGTAGATTCCCCTCCCCCCCCCCCACGATTGCCACCCAAGATCCACCCCTAGATGGACACGGGGATATAGATGATCCCATAGTCCTGCTGGTGTCGCGTTTGGATGTAGGGATATACAGATCCCATAATCCATCTTGATCCTGGAGTGTTTGCAGCGTACGCTCAATTTGAGCCGATGACACATGCTCAATTTGAGCCGACGACCTGTGGAAAAACCACCACCCCAAAACACATACATGCACCACCACCAACCCAGTCATGTGGTTGCCAAGGGCGAATTCTAAAGGTTACACAACATTTCATCTTTGAAAATTGATTTCTCCCGTTTCGAAAACCGTATCTTCATGAAACTTTCAGGGCTTACATGTACCTTACTCATAATGATCCAAGTATGTGCTAAAAATCGTTGTGATGTGTTCATAACTTTCGTTGAAATTGAAAAAAATATTCCTGGCTAAATACGTGCATCATTGAGAGTTGTAACACTGACGTTTGCAACAGCTGTTCTTTTCAAGCCTCACGAATATTAATAAGGTTCCTATCCATTATGGTGTGCAGCAAAATTTTGAGAAAAGCCTCCTTCACGAGTTAATTGATAAATATCACCCTTTTCGCCAGCTTCCATTGGTTGATACCGAGACTCATGCCAAAACACGCAGAGAGACACTGATGAATATGCTAATCTACAATACGAAATTGCGTGGCTTGGCCAAAATCGGTCAACCGTAGCACCTAAGGAGCTTTGCTGAACGATGCATGTTACTTGGGTTGGCAGAAATCATCGTCGATATTTTCCATGGAGATGGTTCAAATTGTAGCACTAGCGTTTGCAACAACATATTAAGCTGAAATTCGGAATATACTTAGATGATATAAGTGTTCAACTTCTCGCGAAATAACAATTTGCAGAAATTCCTAGAGAAAAAGATATAAATACAGAGATTTGGGTAAGTTTTCGAAGTTCAGCTATACCAGTCACCAGTATTGACGTTTTGGCATCGATGAAAACGGCGATATTTTTACTGACATGAAGCTAAGAATTTCTTCTTCCATTATAATTTAACTTTTCAATCATACTTTGCATAAGAAACACAACGTTCCAAAGGCCATGTTTTTTTTGTGGTGCATGAATTTTACTAAGTAGATTAGCTTTGTTTCACAACGGCAGATGCTTTGCCTTAGCAACCACATGACTGAACCCACATGGTCACAACACCTATCTGAACCACACTGGAAAAATGTTATGTCAAATTCTTACGGTGAAAATAGCATTCCAATACATTTTTTTTATATGACGATTATTTTTCAATCCTCAAAACAAAATATGCTCACATTACAAGAGAAAAATGAGAGTTAATTTTTTGTCAAATTAATGTCAAATTCTTACGGTGAAAATAGCATTCCAATACATTTTTTTTATACGACGATTATTTTTCAATCCTCAAAACAAAATATGCTCACATTACAAGAGAAAAGTGAGAGTTAATTTTTTTTCTGAAAGCATATGAAAATTTTGATTTGTTTTCAACCGTACTTTAGAGGTTTATAAAGTGTTGATGCAGATGAATCACTGTTAGATTGTCACAGCACCTTTAAGCAGTATTTAGTGGAGTACAGAATACCTCCCTCGAACAAACGAACAACGTCATGCTGTAGCAACCACATTTTTGCATGAAACTTGCGTCTATGCGACCTTTTCGAAGATTAAACCTGAGAATTATCTACTATTGCGAATCCTACAGTAGACTTATAGGATGCAAGGAGGTACATGATATATTCTGTTTTGTATATTGAGATTGCAGAATGTATTTTCGTGCATTTTAGAGATATTTTCACCAGATGTTTTGCTACACTTTGGATTTGGATATTTGCATTCATGTACATGCATGACATGTATTCACCTCGTGACCTAACTACAATTTTGTACATGTACTTATGTGAATCTATATGCATTTTATTTGTTTATACCAGTTTTCACGGAGCCAAGAGTGATGATTATGGATTAAAGGCTTCTGTCGAGACCCCTTGCGAACTCTAGCAGCTGTATTTCAATGAAGTCTACTTATTGCGTCACCTTGCGTTTATAACCCTGAAATTGCGAGTACAGCCTGTTATAGTGAAAACTCCCGTCCAGCAGTCATTGGACAACCCCTGCGCTACCTTTGACCTACCGTTGGACTTCAGTGAGACTACCGGGACGTGGAACAAGACAGCTGAAGTGGAACAAGACAGCTGAAGTGGAACAACAGTTGAAGTGGAACAACAGTTGAAGTTGAACACAGAACAAGACTGTTCGAAGTGGACCTGCAACTTCCTTCAAAGAACATTTGCGTGACCTGAGACCACCCTCAGTGAACATTTGCCTGACTGAGAACATTTTGAGGCATTTATCAGAAACTGTGCATTTTGTTGCGTATTCTCATTTAGCACGATTTAAGTTTGCTGCGATTGCCTGCAATCTTTGTGGAATTTGTAAAATCTGTTATAGTGCCCAGTGAATTGCACTTACATTAGACTTATTTTTGCATTATCAACAAGTGTGAATTTTTGGCATTTAAGTTTGTTGCCCGTAGTTACACATATATCTCGTAGATACATATATATTCCGTAGTTACTTACGTAAGCCTAATTGTATTTTGCCAGTCCCATATGCCTAGGCCCTAACCATATTTACTGCAACATTTTGACAACTGTATTGTTGCCCATTGTATTTACATGTACATTCGTAACTTACCTTCTGTTGCAAGTATAGTCTCTAGCTTAAAGGTATATGTACATGCGTCGTCATGTCTACTATTGACAAACCACAGGAACAGGAACATGAACCTGTGCCCTTCATGGTAGACACACCTGACATTGACATGTTAAGTCAAGGTGCTAATCCCACTGCTCAATCCAGTGCCAGCGAACATGCATCGGGAATGGATCACCGCCCATTACAGCATGAACGCTTTGAAACCGGCTCAAGAGTGTCGCGTTCCTCCCGCCGTAGCAAGACTTCCCTCCGTACAAACTCTTCTCGAGCTTCGTTTGTATCTACCAAAGTCGCCCTTGTTGCTGAAGCAGCAGCTTTGAAGGCTCAACTAAAATTTGCCGACATCGAGGCAGCAAAGCGGGCTGAACTTGAGAAGAAGCAAGCAGAACTGGAGAAATTACAGACAATGCGAAATCTGCACGCTACAGAAGCGAAAATTCATGCCATCGATGGGGTTCTAAACGAAGAATTTGGCCGTTCTGAAGTTGAAGGAATTTCAGAAGTTGGGAATCGAAACACGATGGTCAGCGAATACCTGCAATCACTGCCCGACTGTCATGACAATGCGAGCCCTCCTGATGAGTCTCAACCGTTAAAGGTGTTTGAGCAACAGCCATTGAACTCAGACAAGATTCCAGAAAAGCCAAAGGAAGCAACACCTGCAGGGAACAACAGAAATGATTTGAACGACCTGGCCAATATTTTCGCCAATCAGCTCATCTTGAGTCGTCTCCCCCTGCCTGAACCTGGTGTGTTTTCAGGCGACCCCTTGAAGTATCCCAGTTGGAAAACCAGCTTTGAAACATTGATTGAAAAGAGAAGTGTGCCCCCCTCAGAAAGACTACACTACCTGAAAAGATATTTGACTGGACCAGCTAAGGAAGCTGTTGACGGATTTCTCATCTTGTCAAGTGATGATGCATTCGACCAGGCCAAGGCCTTGCTGCATAAAAGATACGGAGATCCATTCGTCATCACCAGTGCGTTCAGAGACAAGTTAGACACATGGCCCAAGATAGCCCCAAGAGATGGCAAGGGTTTGCGAAATCTAGCTGACTTTCTTCGACAATGCGAATCGGCGATGAAGTTGAGTGACAACCTGAACATATTGAATGATGACAGAGAAAACCGAAAGGTACTTGCTAAGCTACCGGACTGGCTAGTCCCAAGATGGGGTCGGAAGGTGCAAGGATGGAAGGAAAACCACAACAAATTTCCCCCTTACACGGAATTCGTCAAGTTTGTTGTGAAAGAAGCTGACCTGGCCTGCGACCCAGTAACTTCGCTCCAGTCTCTCAAGACAGACAAACCTAGTGACGCTGCGAAGCAAGGTGCTCGAAGTTCCAGGAGCGAACCCAAGAGATCGACCGGAGCTAGCACATTTTCAACTGGAGCTGAGACAAAACCAGAGGGAGTATCTTCATACAAAGTTTGTCTACTCTGCGACAGAAGAAACCACCAGCTTGATGACTGCCGTAATTTTCTCTCAAAATCACTGGAAGAGAGGAAACAATTCGTCATGAAAAGGGGACTTTGCTTTGCCTGCTTAACCCCAGGACACAGGTCGAAGCAATGCCGCCAGAGAAAAACTTGCCAGACATGCAACCGACGACACCCGACTTCACTTCACGGTGATGTCAAGGAAACTTCAGCCCCAAGACCAAAGTCAGAGAGCGAAGTACCTAAACCAGTGGTGGCATCAACAAGCTCCCACACACGAGTGAATAACTTCAGTGACATATGCGAACAAGGAAAGAGTTCGATGATCGTACCCATATGGTTGTCACATTCTGACACACCCGAGCGAGAGAGACTCGTGTATGCACTCCTTGACACGCAATCAGACACCACATTTATCTTGGATGATACATGTGATGCACTCGGTCTTGACGGACCAAGAGTCCAGTTGTTGCTTTCGACGATGCTTTCATCCAATCAACGAGTAGAATCACGAAAGATTAGAGGACTACAGGTGCGGGGACATGACAGCACTGTGAGAATTCCCCTCCCTTCGGCATTCACCAGAGAGATCATGCCTGCCAATCGGACGCACATACCTACCGCAGACATGGCGAGACGATGGCCCCACTTGAACAAGATAGCAAACGAGCTGATGCCCCTTGCCGACTGCGAAGTTGGAATCCTTATTGGATACAACTGTCCACAGGCCCTAGCCCCTCGTGAGGTGATTGCACCAGTTGACAACGAACCGTATGGACAGAGGACAGACCTTGGTTGGGGAATCATAGGAATTGTCGACCCCAAGCTAAGAGAGGATGAATCTGACCCAATAGGAGTGAGTCATAGAGTCCTGGCGTGCGAGAATCCATTGTTTTCATCCGACGCTGACAGTCCAGTTGGCATGAGCCCCTTGCGAGACCATGTTCTACTTGCATTCAGAACACACATCAAGGAGGTGATCAAACCTTCAGAGATTGCGGAAATGATGGAACTTGACTTTTCAGAACGAGCGTCAAGTGATGTTCCAGTTTCGTTTGATGACCGCAAGTTTATGAAGAAGATGCAAGAAGGCATCCGCCAGCAACCAGATGGTCACTACATCATGCCACTCCCATTCAAGGAGAGCAAACCTCCTGAACTGCCGAATAACAAGATTCAAGCGATCCGCCGCCTTGCCCAGCTAAAGAGTCGTTTCATAAAGGATCAGAGGTACCATCAGGACTACTGCTCCTTCATGCGAAATATCATCAAAAGTGGTTATGCAGAACGTGTTGCAGAGTCCGAGCTTCTTGAATGCGAGGACAGTGGTCACGTGTGGTATATACCCCACCACGGAGTGTACCATAGCAAGAAACCTGAGAAGATCAGGGTGGTATTCGACTGTAGCGCGAGATACAACGGAGAGTGCCTCAACGATCACCTTCTCCAGGGTCCTGACCTTACGAACGCCCTTGCGGGTGTACTCTGCCGATTCAGAAGAGAACGTGTGGCACTCATTTGCGACGTAGAGCAGATGTTCTACCAGTTCAAAGTCAACGCAGAGCATCGCAATTTTCTTAGATTCCTATGGTGGGACAACGGAAGCTTTGAAGGAGATCCTCAGGTGTTTCGCATGAAGGTGCACTTGTTTGGTGCCACCTCGTCTCCTGGATGCGCAAACTTTGGCCTGAGACGGATTGCTGACGACTTTGAATCAGAGCTTGGAGCTGAGGCAGCTAACTTTGTGCGACGTAATTTCTACGTTGATGATGGCCTGATATCGGTTCCAACCAAAGAAGAAGCTATCAACATGATCCAGAAGACAAAGGATCTTTGCAATCGAGGTGGCCTGCGTCTGCATAAGTTCATCAGTAATTCCTTGGAGGTCATCAGTGCAGTGGCTCCTGAAGACCGTGCGAAGGGCATCAAGGATCTTGATCTCCGATCCGACACCTTACCTGTCGAGAGAGCCTTGGGAATTGAGTGGTGCATTGAATCGGATACCTTCCAATTCCGCATTACTCTCAAAGACCAGCCTCTGACAAGACGTGGAGTCTTATCTACAGTCTGCTCTGTTTATGATCCGTTGGGCCTGGTAGCACCTGTCATACTCGTAGGAAAACAAATTCTACAGAGCCTCTGCAAAGACCAAGTTGACTGGGACGACCCACTCCCAGATCCACTGAGATTGCGTTGGGAGCATTGGCGAAGCAGCCTAATTCACCTCCAGCGCCTCAAGGTCCCGAGATGCTTTCGGCCAGAAGACTTCGGAGAATTGACATCCATCGAAGTTCACCATTTTTCGGATGCTAGCAACAATGGATATGCACAGTGTTCCTACCTGCGACTTCAGAATGGTGAAGGAAGAGTCCATTGCGTCTTGGTGATGGGCAAGTGTAGAGTCTGCCCACTGAAGGCTGTCACCATCCCTCGCTTAGAACTCAATGCAGCAGTTGTGTCAGTACGAGTGAGTGCTCTGCTTCAGAGAGAGCTTGACTACCAGGATTACAGCGAAGTGTTCTGGACAGACAGTCAAGTTGTCCTTGGATATATAGCCAATGATGCCCGTAGATTTCACGTCTTCGTGGCGAACAGGGTGCAGATAATCAGGGACCATACGGAGCCATCCCAGTGGAGGCATGTACGCTCGGATGCCAACCCAGCTGACGACGGCTCCAGAGGTCTTTGCGTGGACGAATTAGTGAATCAGTCAAGATGGCTGCATGGTCCCGAATTTCTTTGGGAAAGGGACATCCCGATTGAGATTGAAGCCACCGGTCCAACTATCTTTCCAGACGACCCTGAAGTGAAGAAAATCCAGGCATTTTCCATACACTCAACCCAGACACAGTCCATGTTGGAACGCTTGGAAAGGTTCTCCCAGTGGCATAGAGCTAAACGAGCAGTAGCAGCCTGCCTCAAGCTGAAATCCCGTCTGAAAGCCCACTCAGTGAAGAAGGCACAGAGGATTGATCCAATTACAACACTACGAAAGAATGCGATCCCTCTCTACGAACCAGCCACAGTTGAGCAGCTCTGTCAGTCAGAAGTTGAGATCATTCGACTCCTTCAGAGACATGCCTTTGCAAGTGAAATAAAGATTCTGGCTTCACTTGATGTCTGCAGCAACTCTGTTGATCGACAAACAGCCAGAGTACGGAACAAGGCCATGAGAAAGACGAGCTGCCTGTATAGACTGGACCCTTTCATCGATGCAGATGGTGTAATGCGTGTTGGTGGACGAATCAGGAGAGCCGACCTTCCTCCCAACTTCAAACACCCTGCAATACTCCCTAGGAACCATCATATCACTGAACTGATAATCCGACACTGCCACGAAGTAGCCGGTCATCAGGGACGAAGTATGACTACCAATCAGATCCGAGCAAGCGGCTATTGGATTATTGGCTGCAGCTCTGCCGTCTCGCACTTCATCTCCAAATGCGTCAAGTGTAGGAAGCTATACAAACCGGTTGAAGAACAGAAGATGGCAAACCTACCAGTAGACAGACTTGAACCTGCGCCACCCTTTACATATTGTGGAGTTGACCTGTTCGGGCCATGGTATGTAAGGGAAGGCCGGAAAGAACTCAAGAGATATGGTGTCCTCTTCACCTGTATGGTGTCCCGAGCTATCCACATTGAGACTACGACTGCGCTCAGTACTGATGCCTTTATCAGTGCATTGCGTAGATTCATCGCCATTCGAGGACCAATAAGACAACTTAGATGCGACCAAGGTACTAATTTTGTTGGGACACGATCAGAGTTTGAAGAAGCCCTAAGGGAAATGGATACTGGTCAAGTCAAGAAATTCCTACTCAAGGAAGATTGCGACTTTGTCGACTTCAAGATGAATGTGCCCACTGCTAGTCATTCAGGTGGAGTATGGGAAAGGCAAATCCGCTCAGTGCGAAGAGTGCTCCTGTCTCTGATGGAACAGATGGGTTCGCACCTTGACGATGAATCTCTGAGAACCCTCATGATGGAAGCGGCCGCTATTGTCAACAGCAGACCCCTGACGATTGATAACCTGAATGACCCGACCTCTTTAGCGCCACTCACCCCGAATCACTTGCTGACTATGAAGTCAAAGTTGGTTTTACCACCCCCTGGATGCTTCCAACGAACCGACCTCTACTCAAAGAAGAGATGGCGTCGTGTCCAGTTCCTCGCTAACGAATTTTGGACCCGCTGGAGAAAGGAATACATCCAGACCTTGCAGTTGAGGCAGAAGTGGATTCGTCCACATTCTAACCTTGACATCGGTGACATCGTGATCCTCAAAGATGACACTGTCCCTCGAAACAAGTGGCGACTCGGCCGTGTTGAGGATGTCTTTCCAGGAAAGGATGACCTTGTGCGTAGTGTTCGTCTTCTCATAGGTGACCCTCTCCTTGATGCAGAAGGCAAGCAGGTGCATCCTAAAAGATACTTGGAACGCCCCGTGCAGAAGTTAGTCTTGCTTGTCACAGACAAGGACACCGGAGAGATCCCCGTCGAGGAGCCTGAATAAGTTGACTCGAGACAACAAGAAATGAAACTAGAGTCTCTTTATTACTTCCCCATATGTTTTGACCTTATGCTAAGAACTTAGTGTTTAGTAAAAGGAGTAGTTAAGTGTAGTTAATCAGTTTTACCCCTTTGGTAGATTTAAGGGTCCTCCGACCTACAAGTTTGTTGTGCAGATGTTAGTAGTTTTTTAAAATTAGAGTTAAGGGTCTAATTTTGGGGAGCCATGTTGATGCAGATGAATCACTGTTAGATTGTCACAGCACCTTTAAGCAGTATTTAGTGGAGTACAGAATACCTCCCTCGAACAAACGAACAACGTCATGCTGTAGCAACCACATTTTTGCATGAAACTTGCGTCTATGCGACCTTTTCGAAGATTAAACCTGAGAATTATCTACTATTGCGAATCCTACAGTAGACTTATAGGATGCAAGGAGGTACATGATATATTCTGTTTTGTATATTGAGATTGCAGAATGTATTTTCGTGCATTTTAGAGATATTTTCACCAGATGTTTTGCTACACTTTGGATTTGGATATTTGCATTCATGTACATGCATGACATGTATTCACCTCGTGACCTAACTACAATTTTGTACATGTACTTATGTGAATCTATATGCATTTTATTTGTTTATACCAGTTTTCACGGAGCCAAGAGTGATGATTATGGATTAAAGGCTTCTGTCGAGACCCCTTGCGAACTCTAGCAGCTGTATTTCAATGAAGTCTACTTATTGCGTCACCTTGCGTTTATAACCCTGAAATTGCGAGTACAGCCTGTTATATAAAGTGTAAACCCTACTCGTGAGAGATGTCGTAGAAGATTTGCAATTACATTTCTCAAGGGTGGTTTCAGTTGTACACACAATAATGGAACGGGAACAAGAAAAATCTGGCTCACTCTGAGAAATCCATCGAACGACTCCACTTGCAAACTGTACTTGGGTCTTGAGATCCTGGGTCTTGGGTGTTCACTGGCTCAATTTGAGCGCTAATGGCTGAAACAAAGGGTTAGTCCTACCTTAGTGAACACATCTAGCTGACTTGTTTCCAGCTGGCTGGCTGGCTGGCTGGCTGGCTGGCTGGCCGGCAGGCTGGCTGGCCGGCAGGCTGGCAGGCCGGCAGGCTGGCAGGCCAGCAGGCTGGCTGGCTGGCAGGCTGGCAGGCCGGCTGGCTGGCTGGCCGGCTCCCCGGCTGGCTGACTGCTACCTTGCTGTTAATACAAATAACAAAAAGGAGACAGGATGTAGAAATGAGGGGTTTGCTTCAAAAGAATGGCTGTATTTAAATGCAAACTGTTCAAAACAGGTACAATTTTTTGAGACACCACACTTAAATTTCTAAGGAACAGATTTTATCGACAATAATTATAGACCACTGCATTTCTTGTCATAATGAATTTAAATATACTTACATATGTAAATCATCATCCAAAATATGTAAACGTGCAAACATATTATATTGTATCCCATATGGGTAATGTTTAAAATGGGTCACAGCAATCATTTTCTGTTCTAAATAATTTTACGTCCCTTAATGTTTATTCACAATAGTGTTGCTTCATGGGAATTCAAAACTTCTAACAATTGTTTTTATTGAAAGTTTAACAAAGAAGGGAGCTCTATAACTTGTGACGTCAGGATAATGTTTTTAAGAAAACATTAAAATGGTATTCTTAAACTAGAAAAAAAAAATTTCAAAGAACACTTTCTTGGGAGTGACACAAGAAAATATTTCTTAAAATACAAACTATTTTTTTATACATGTATTAAGAAATGTAAGGAAATAATTTTTAAGCAGTGTATGATCTGGCCAATTCCGGTGTGACAGACAGTACAGAGTTACACTACCATTTTTCTCAAAGGCCTGCCTAAGTTACGTATGAAGTCACGTAAACACTCTATATTTCAAATTAAAAAACAATCCATGAAACTAGGGGATTCAGTGGCTGTATATTATAAGTGAAAAAGTGAAAGCGTGACAAACAGGACGGAAATTACACTCCACATTTTGAATATGATTTTCGTTGAAAAAAGTTCTGTTCCCCTGTTAAATTAAACTTTTTTTTCTTTTAAAATTAATCACTTTTATGCCAATAATCAGTGAACACTTTACTTTATAGTAATTCAAAACAGAGAACTGGAAACGACAGACTCATTAATGTTGTGAAAGACGGGATGTGACAGACGGGACATTTTTATATGCTGAATAAATGTAGGCACAAGCATTTATTATTTTGAGGACATGTACATGTGCATATGTACATGTGCATGTATAGCATATTAAAAACCAGAAGAGTCTCCAAAAATGTATGTTCTATTTTTTTTTAACAGGTGATTGAAAATAATGCGACAGACAGGACAAAAATATAGCAAATGGGCAAAATATGACATTTTATGTCCTGAATAAAATGTAGGCACAAGCATTTATTATTTTTAAGGACATGTACATTAGTATATTAAAAGCCCAAAGAGTCTACAAAAATGTATGTTCAACTTTTTTTACCTTGGTGATTGAAACATTGTGACAGACGGGACAAAAATACTTAATAAATGGGTAACATGTGACAGACGGGACAGAGTTTCAGATGAATGAAATATGAGATCAACTATACCTCAAAGGATATTTTCATTTTACTGTCTAGGTGAAGTCACCTTGATAGATGATTCAAATTTGAACAACAAAGATCTATCATGTAAAAACTAAACAAGTTTTACATGTGTTTTTGTGACAGACAGGACATTTCATCATCTTTTTTTTTTCAAAATGGTGCAAGACTGATGTTTCATCTTTTGGTTTGAAAATTTGTAGTGGTGGATAGGAACGACACAAGACCTCATAGTCAACCAAAAACAAAATCTTTGAAGCATAAGAATCGTAACAGAGGGGAACTCAAATTTCCATCACAAAATAGAGGAAAATGATACTTCTATTTCTCAAAACTTCAATCCTTGATAAATAAATCCAAGTGCAGTTTAAAAAAAAAAACTGCTCCTGCAAGCTTGGTTTGTCTACTTTCCAAGAAAAAGTTGTAGAAAATATCCTTTGAAAATTCATCTGCAAGTCAGTTCCCTGTGAGGTTTATTTGAAAAAAAAAAATTTATTTAGTTTTCTGTTTTCTTTTTGGGTCATTAAATCCATCATGAGGTGTACATTTTTCAACAATAGAGGGTCAATATTGTTGAAAAAAGAACACTCTTTTGATTGAGACCAAGCAATCCGTGATTTTCGCAAGAGAAAAAAGTATGTTAATTGTGATTTCTATAGTCGCAGAAATAGGTGAGATTTTTGATAATTTTTCTTCTAAAATTTGCCTATTAGTAAAATGACAGTGATGGAGACCATATCAATATTAGGCCAAAGAAAAAAAGAAACAGTTTAGCATCCTTCCTTTTGAAAAAAAAGGAAGGAGGAGGCCCTGTTTTTTTTTAAATGCCAATCCATCTCATATATATCGATATCTTCGTAGCCCAAAAAAACAATATAGATCCATTACAATGTTCACCTTTTGCTTCCAAATACTGTGACATCATCAAAAAGGATGTTCGGTGTTATGAATACAAACACGTATATTTTCCATGTTTTTAAACATAGTAGGTTGCTTAACTTCAACGAGAGCCTCAAAAGTTCTGAAGTGCCATGTTGATGCAGCCCTGTTGTTTAAAAAGGGTTCCAGGAGTTGTAAATCCAATTGTCGACCAGTTAGCCTTACATCACAATTGAGTAAGGTTATGGAGTCTTAGGGGCTGGGGGGGGGGGGCTTTCGGTTTATTTTGTCTAGCCCCCCCCCCAAAAAAAAATTCCATAAAAAAAATTGCACTAGCAAAATGTAAGAATGTGACATGCATGCAAGCGAACGGTCTCCCCTATTAAAATAAATAGTCGTAAGAAGGGTGCATTTGTACACTTTAAGTTAATATACAGTTGTGTGCAGTGTGTGCCTGGTTATAGGATTTTATGAGCGCTCCCCATTGAAAATATGGCCCGAGCCAACCCCCCAACCCCTGATTTTTGGAGGTCTAAGCGTCGGGAGAAAATAACTGGTCTACATTTCAGCATGCCTCCCTGGAAATAATTCTGGATCCATCCTGTTAGACCCTTAAAAAATATTGGCTCTAGAAACGCGCCTGCGACCATCTTACATGTAATGATTTCAAGTTGATCAAGGAGTTTCAGCATGGGTTCACAAACGGTCGATCATGTCTCACTAATCTGTTGATATTTTAGGTGGAAATATCAAAGAATGTAGATGAAGGCAACCCGGTTGATATTCTTTACCTTGACTTCTGTAAAGCGTTTGACAAGGTCCCTCATGTTCATCTTGTCAAGAAGATCCAAGCCCATGGTATCTCATCTAATGTCCTGAGATGGATTGAAACGTGGTTGTCTGACCGTCAACAGCGTGTGATAATCAACAGTTGCAGCTCCAACTGGAGTTGAGTGAAAAGTGGGTTACCACAGGGCTCTGTCCTAGGCCAACAGTGTTCATCATCTACATCAACAACATCGGCGAGAAAGTTGACAGTCACTTGTAAGGTTTTATCTGCAATGGAAGCCAACAAACTACAAGAGGATCTTAATATCATGCATCATTGGTCTTCGGAGTGGCATTTGTTGTTTAATGCTGAGCAATGTAAATGTACTTCTCTCGGGCACCGAAATCTACAGATCAACTACTTCATGGGGGTTATCCAGTCCAATCTACATCACAAGAAAAGGACCTAGGAGTAATAATTCATCAGTCTCTTAGTGTCAGCATGCAAGTTGGAGCAGCAGCTTCCAAAGCCAATTGTATCCTTGGTTTGGTCAAGCGTACCTTCTCATGCAAAGATGCAAGCATCATGCTGAAGTTGTACAAGTCACTCATCTGGCCCCATTTTGAGCAAATTCCCATGCAGGCAATGGAGACTATACTTACAGAAAGATGAAGATGTCCTGGAAAGAGTTGAGCGTCGCTTCACAAAGATAATTCCAGAGCTCCAACACTTAGGCCCCCTACCGTACGAACAGAGGCTGGACAGGCTGGGTCTCACTCACAAGCCTTCAGACTCGTCGTTTCAGAAGAGATCTGATTGAGGTCTTCAAAATTGTGAAAGGCATGCAGCGACTAAGGGCATGTGATTTCTTCTCATTCGGCAACTCAACAAGTAGGGGACATCAATTCAAGATCTACAAACACATCCGGAAATTCAGCTTTTCTCAGAGAATCATAGACATGGAACAGTTTACCTCCTGAAGCTATCTCAGTGAAAACAGTCAATAGTTTCAAGGGCCTGTTGGGACAAATCCTTCGATATAAAAAGGGAGCATTTATGAGCCAGCGGGTAGCGCGGCTCCCTGCTCCGTCACCCTCCACATCCCAGCAAAGATAATTGGTGAGATGGAGGACACAGGTAAATACAGTATTTACTTCCCATTTTTGTATATTGACGTCATCAAGCCAGAAATAACTTGTATGTGTACAAAGAACATTTACTGAAATTTATCACACCGTAAAAGATGGTTTTTTTTAACAAAATAATTTATTGTACTGTAAAGTATATTAATACATTAATATACTTATATTTTCCATATTTTAATACAATACAGTACATATTAAAGGGAATGTACATCATTGACTTTGGCTGTAGTTTCAGAAATGATTTATTTGAAGGGTTAGTATATTGCAATAGATCAAATATTATTTCACAGACATGGTTGAGGTTTTGTGTTCAAAAAGCTGAGAAAACTAAGAAAAACAAAAATGTTAAGGTGGTCTGGTTCTTTGACTCCACTTAAGATGAAATTGATACTAAATTTATAGATGCCACAAAATTGTAAGGTGGCTTGCTCCCGTTCATGAACATGTTGTAACCAATGGACTACCAAAGTGAATACGTCACGCACACAAAATATGTGTTTAAGTCATTAAGCGCCTGATTCAGCCCGTGAACCAACACGCGCGCGTACTCCATTCCTTTGCACTACATTTTCCAGTTCTAAATGATGTCACACTTCTGTAGTCCTTAGCAAACAAAATTTGGACTGGGAAAAAATGGTAAATTTGGAGTACTTAATTACATGTACAAATGTACATGTTGTTGAAAAATATTTCCACCATACCAATTAACAAAGCGAAATCTCTTTATTTGTGGCAGCAAGCGGGGAATTCCAAAGCGTGCAGTTTTGGCGTTGTAGACAATAATCCTGCCTAATTCTGCGCAGGGGACGCTTCATGAAAAATCTGTGCTGTACGGGTCATGTAACTCAATACACATTTTTTTTTTATAACTTAGACTTCTTGGCTTTAGGAAAATATATTTCCTTGAGCTTTTCAAACATATTTTAGCTTTTTTTGACTTTCTTTTTTCAATGCCAATACACTTTTCGTAATTTCCCCAGATTATGTTCAGTATCCTCGTTTTGGTAATTTATACAAAAGGCCTAGGCTAAATACATGTTATACATATTTACCTAGGAAATGTATCTATCCCGATAATATTGTTATTATGATCATCCCAATGAATAGAGACAGTTTTCAAGATGTCGGATTTTACAACTTATGACCAACACATTCCAAAATATTAACTTTAATACTGACGACAGTGGGAGACCAAGAAAGGTCACTATCTGTCATATTTTTGATTTCTGCAGGCCCAGAAGCATCTGCCTGCATTTGTACTTATTGACTTTAGCAATTTAAGTGTGCGTTTATGAGAAGACCATGCAAAATCTTGAAAAATCGACAAGGTGGGGGGTCGGCGAATTAAGTTCAAATCTTGGCCATTTGATCCCCACCTGAGACGATACCACTCGGTGGAGTAGCTCGATAAATAATCACACGGTGGCCGAGTACGGGGCACCGACAATTTTGAGCAAAAAAGGTGACTTCCGGGGTAGTAAATTTGTGTTGTTTCTGGTGTAAAGTTATAGCCTCGTGTATTCCCTTAAACTAAATCGTTTACTGTCGACTTACATATCAAAATAAAGGATTTAATCTCCTCTAAACGATGAAATATAAATCTTTGATATGCAAGCATTCACTGCGGAGATATAGGCGTAAGAAAAACACGTATCAGCTCTATTACGAAATGAAGTCATTTACGCGGTAAACCATAACTTAATTAATGCAGGGCTGAGAGTCAACAAACTTGGAGGAAATATAGTTCAGATATCCGACTACAATAATAAATAATAAAAAAACTGTCAGCTCTTCCTGTTTTTGTTTGCTCACGGTCAACAAAGTTGAAAATTTCCTATTTTTCAAGACCAAACCTACATAGCCCCCTAGACAGTTCCGAGTGCAATTGGTTGCCTTTAATTGACATTTTGCTGGAATTGTTGTAAGAGCGTAACAAAATCTACATTTTGCAGACTTCACCTATTGGGTGGGTGGGTGAGTGGGCTACCTTGGGTGGTGCGCACTGATCCGATGGGAGGGGAACGTCCTGTTGCCGCCCACCCAGTTAGCGCACGGTATCGAAAGAGGGCGCCCTCGCATAACATCACCGTCAAAATGGCTGCCATGGACACTCCGTCTGTGCGGCAGCAATGTGATTTTAGTAATTTTGAGTATTGCAAAGCCATCAAATGTGGTGTAAATCCCTCTTATCCGCGCGGACTAAATACAGTGCAACTTAATCGATGCACAAAAAACATACGGAGCCATTTGCAGAAGTGGAAAGTCGCTGCATATGATGTGAATGTCGAGTGCATGGAAACTGATCATGCTGATCCTCCTGCGATGTGGTTTGTTCGACGTCGATGCATACACTGATAAGACAATATGTCCAGCGCATAGATACAAGTTAGGGTTGAGTTGGACACCATCAAGGAAATGTTGTCATCTACTCCATAAAGTGAAAGGCAAACCCCATTCCGTAGTGGGAATAAAGCAACGTTGGAACAGGTAAGACTAAGATTAAGAAGACAGAAATCAAACAAAAACACATTTCTGAAATGAATCAATCATGGTCATGGTCCATTTCTGATTTTGTTTCTTGGTAGGTCATATCAATTAAATCCCTTATCATGCAGTTGACTTGGGACCAGTGAAATGTATTATTGTATTGTGTGAAAAATTAATACTGGTTGTCACAGCTGTGGACCACACATATGGTTTTCGGCAGGATTTTTTTTTATATAAAGAAAGTTGGAGCTGCACTGAACATGCGCAGTTTGGGGAATAAAACAAATATTTGTTTTGCACTTACATTGTTGTTTTGACTTTTATTCACGAGATGTGACTCATCAGACCATTTACAAGAAAAATTTCAGATTTGTTTTCCCTTTTAAGTTTTATACAAATCCTCCAGCGCCAGCCACATCAGAAAATGAAAAAGTAATAATTGTAAATAAATACAGTCGATCTAAAATAATAAAAGAAGATTTTTGGGGGGGGGGGGAATTTTTGACATTGGTTTTGTTCAAGGGAGCTATTGCTCAATATTGTTGGCTACATACGCCCCGCTTTATATCTTTTACGTTTAAAAAATATAAAAAAACCTATTGGGTGGGTGGGTGAGTGGGCTACCTTGGGTGGTGCGCACTGATCCGATGGGAGGGGAACGTCCTGTTGCCGCCCACCCAGTTAGCGCACGGTATCGAAAGAGGGCGCCCTCGCATAACATCACCGTCAAAATGGCTGCCATGGACACTCCGTCTGTGCGGCAGCAATGTGATTTTAGTAATTTTGAGTATTGCAAAGCCATCAAATGTGGTGTAAATCCCTCTTATCCGCGCGGACTAAATACAGTGCAACTTAATCGATGCACAAAAAACATACGGAGCCATTTGCAGAAGTGGAAAGTCGCTGCATATGATGTGAATGTCGAGTGCATGGAAACTGATCATGCTGATCCTCCTGCGATGTGGTTTGTTCGACGTCGATGCATACACTGATAAGACAATATGTCCAGCGCATAGATACAAGTTAGGGTTGAGTTGGACACCATCAAGGAAATGTTGTCATCTACTCCATAAAGTGAAAGGCAAACCCCATTCCGTAGTGGGAATAAAGCAACGTTGGAACAGGTAAGACTAAGATTAAGAAGACAGAAATCAAACAAAAACACATTTCTGAAATGAATCAATCATGGTCATGGTCCATTTCTGATTTTGTTTCTTGGTAGGTCATATCAATTAAATCCCTTATCATGCAGTTGACTTGGGACCAGTGAAATGTATTATTGTATTGTGTGAAAAATTAATACTGGTTGTCACAGCTCTGGACCACACATATAAAGAAAGTTGGAGCTGCACTGAACATGCGCAGTTTGGGGAATAAAACAAATATTTGTTTTGCACTTACATTGTTGTTTTGACTTTTATTCACGAGATGTGACTCATCAGACCATTTACAAGAAAAATTTCAGATTTGTTTTCCCTTTTAAGTTTTATACAAATCCTCCAGCGCCAGCCACATCAGAAAATGAAAAAGTAATAATTGTAAATAAATACAGTCGATCTAAAATAATAAAAGAAGATTTTTGGGGGGGGGGGGAATTTTTGACATTGGTTTTGTTCAAGGGAGCTATTGCTCAATATTGTTGGCTACATACGCCCCGCTTTATATCTTTTACGTTTAAAAAATATTAAGCCTGCTGCGGCCTTAACACTTTGTTAATTCTCACTGTTCATATGACTTTCAGGTATCTGTAGAGGTTGTCTATCTAAGCACAAACAAGCAGTTACACACCAGACAGCGGAACAATTACCACCTAGCGATGTGCTCTCTAAGGAACAAAAAGAGCAGCAGTGTACAATCAGTGATTTCACATCGCTGGCTGGTGTACCATCTCTCCAACCCACAAACACAGTGCACTTCAGTTCATGAGGTAATGAGAGTGAACTAAGAATGGACCTTGACATATTGCATATCATTTATCACAGATGAATTGTAAGTACTCTTCTTTGAGTACATAAATTTGTATTTCAACCCTGCTATATGTAGCAGGCATCTCACTGTTTTTATTTTCCTCATGATTATTTCTAGCATACATTTGAGTCCTCATCAACTGATGGAGATATTACACAGGATGTAGGTGCACTTGACTCTTCTTGGGCTCCAACCCCCGACCAAAGAACGTGGAGCTGCAATCCCTGAACACTTTCCTCACTCAGGGTGGAATGTCTGCTGTTGATGGGCAGCTTCGTCTATCATTAGAAGAAGCATCTGATAGCACCATCCGTTATTATAGAAGAAAGGCAAAGGAAGCCTTTGGTTTAGTTCTTCATTGTTTAGCACCAGGTCAAGAAGATGGGCTCATGAAGAATTGAAGATTACCATCGGTGAAACAACTGCTGAATTATCACAAAGTAGTCAAGATTTTGATAGTAGTACCCGTTTTCATTTTTTTTGTATTGCATCCTTTTTTATCAACATTTTTGCATTAGTGGTTCCAGGTTCTCTTCCTTTACGTATTTTGTGTTTAAACAAAGGGTTATCATGGCTATTGTTGGCCATCATGGCCAATGTTATTGGAAGACAGTGACTGTTCTTGTTTTTTAATGTTAATTTAAGAAGGAAAACGATTTTCTTGATTTATATTCAATTGTTTTTTCGAGTTTGATCGTTAGGTTGTTCCATGTGTTATTCTATTTTGATACTGTGTAGGTTCAGTTTTCTTCTTTCAACTTCCATTTAAGTTTAAAGTTCAATTTAGTTTTGTACAGTTGACTCTCGTTATAGCAAGGTCGGTGAGACCGCCCAAACTACCTCTTTAAACAGAAATGTTGCTTTAAAAGGACAGCGAAACAAAGAGACACAAAGAGAACTAGAGATTTGAGACCTCAGAATTTGCTCTTTATAAGCAGAAGTAGGACAACTTTATAAAAGTGCTCTTTATAACAAAAGTCGACTGTAGTACTACCATTTCACTTATTTGGTTGTGTGGATAACAGGTTTAAGGTTTGGGAAAAAGTTAATTTGGATCCTTTTTGATTATTGGTTTTTTTGAATGGTTTTCTTCAAATTTTGGTAGGTAAAATAAATCATTCTTTTTTTGTTGTCATTCTAAAAATGTGTTTGTCATTGTTTATATTTATTCAAATTCCTCTCTACTTGTTCCTACCCCATCTAGGTCTATCTCATTTTTGACAGCGAGTACCCCAACATTGAGCGTTTTTCTCATTCAATTTATTATTTTCCAAGTTTATTAATTTTCCGGGTTACATTAACAAGCCACAAAATAACAGAATTGTCATCCAAGCCTCATCATTCTCACATTTGGTGCACGATATGTGGCAGGGTGTACCCCCTCCCCCCACCCCACCCCCATTTTGTCTTCATTGTGTTCTGGTAATCTCAGGATTTCTCTAGCTGATTATTGGGGGGATACTTCTGTTAACAAAAAGACAAGTGTGTGTTGAGTATAGGAACATTTATGGGGACTCCCTCTGCCACAAATCGGGCAGGGTATACATTCCATCCTGGACTCTGAAAGGTGGCGGCCATATTGATTTAAGATGAACCCAACCCCCTCCCCCCTCCCCTAAAAATGGGATTAATTAAGGGATTATAGCACCCCTAATGGCGTCTCCAGTATTAAAATAGGTTTTAATTTTATTGATCATGAAAAAATATACACGTTTGCCAATTTTCATAACATTCAAGCAAAAAAGTCAAAAATTATGTGAAAAATTCATTTTTTTGACCAAAAAGGTGCCCAAAAAAACGCCCTCTATGAAAGATTTTTAAAAACATTTTGACGTCATTATTTACAAATTGGAAAAATTAAAATTGGTGGCAAATTTCATGAAAATTGGTTGTCGACTTTAGAAAATACAGGAAAGGGGGGGCACTGTATGCCCCTCCCCCGTCCCTTTACTACCGAAATATAGGGGTAAAACAGGCTCCTGCCATTTCATACTAAAAACTGCTGACAATTTTTTTATTCTTGATACTTAAAGACCATGATAAGAACTCTCTTTCACCCGAGTGTCATTGTTCAAAGACCTGCACTAATGACGCTACGGCGACTTAAAGATCGCTATTTCTATGACTCAACTTTGGGGGTACTCTTAGTGCCGTTCCCTCTTAAGAGCAATTTTTTTTCTAAATTTTGAGTTCCTGGTTTAGGTCAGGATACAACCTCAAGACCATGCAAATTTCATTTCTCTGCTGCTTTCCCCTGTTGAGCAGCAAGCGTTTAAACTTTTGTACCCCAAAATCATAAAAATCACCATTTTTCACTAATAAAAACACATTTTTGGCTCTTTTTTCTGCTACGGAGGTCAGATTGGCGAAATATTTTGTACAACCTCAAGGCTACCTATGACCGACCTACCCCCCAAATTTTAACCAAATCCGCCGACCCCCACCTTGTCACGGTCTGCATGGTCCTCTCGTGGACATACTCTTAATAGCTGTAAAAAGCATACTTTTTTCCCTTCATTTTTTGCCTGAATTCCCGGTAAAGCATATGTGTGATTTGTTTCGGCTGCTGCAGTAAGGTTTGTGCATCAAAGATTACGATCCCAGTGAAAGTATGTCATTTTTTTAGGATGCACGCCTTGCAATATATAGGA
>CM057139.1:8780446-8977446 GCA_029964075.1 Patiria pectinifera | reverse complement strand
GACCTTGACCCTTGATCTTTTGGCCCCAAATGCAATAGGCTTCTTAGGATTACCAAGAACAATGCACAAACCAAATTTGAAGTTCATATGTTAGGTATTTCTCAAGTTATCGAGCTGACAAGATTTGTCCAGACACACACACCCACCCACCCACGCACGCACCCACGGAAGGACAATGCGGAAACAGTATGCCCCTTCAGCTTCGCCGTGGGGCATAAAAACACAGCTGTTCATAAAACGAAATTAAAGATCACAGACCTATTGTTTTAGCCACTGCGAGCTTGACCTGTGGGCCCCAAATGCAATAGGCTTCTTCGGATTACCAAGAACAATCCACAAACCAAATTTGAAGTTCATATGTCAAGTATTTTGCAAGTTATTGCGCTGACAATATGTCTATTGGTTTAGCCACTGTGACCTTGACCCTCTACTTTTGGGCCCCAAATGCAATAGGCTCCTTAGGATTACCAAGAACAATCCACAAACCAAATTTGAAGTTCATACGTTAAGTATTTTGCAAGTTATTGCGCTGACAAGATTTCTATTGTTTTAGCCACTGTGACCTTGACCCATGACCTTTCCGTCCCAAATGCAATAGGCTTAGATTTTCAAGAACAATCCACAAACCAAATTTGAAGTTCATATGTTAAGTATCCCAAGTTATCACGCTGACAAGATTTTTCCGAACACACACACACCCACACACCCACAAGCACTTAGCATATGGGGTTTATGGGGCACCACTATCGTTCGACCCTTATCCCCTTCTTTTGTTCTTCTTTGTCTCCTTAGAAATCTCAAAACCCATAACGTTAGGGCTATGGGGTACTTCAATTTCTAAAGACAGACTTGCGGGGTACCATTGTCCCTATTGTTGCCCTTTGTTCCCGGTACCCCATATGTGCCAATATGTAAGAACACACACAGTCGTGTTCACACCGTTGATCGTGGACGTCCTACTGTCCCTCTTTTGTTAGTACTTTTTAGGAAGACTCCCATTGGTTTTGTACACGACCCCAATCGCGGATGTTTGCTGGGAATCGTGGACGATATTGTTCTCTTTTGTTCTCTTTTATTTTCCTCCACGGTTTGAATAGATGAACATGCTCCCACCCACACACCCAACCACGGAAGGACAAGGCGGAAACAGTATGCCCCTTCAGCTTCGCGGTGGGGCATAAAAATTGAAAATGTACCAAAATATGGAATAAATATATTACCCAGCTGCCATATAGGATTTATTGAAATTCGGCACCCTTCCCCCCACCCCCACCCCCCCAAAAAAAATTTAAAATCTAAAGATCTCCTCCACCCTCAAGCCATCTGACTGGATGTAAAGGATAACAAGATCACCCACAAACCTACCCACACCAAAGGACAAGGCAGAAACAGCATACCCCTTCGGCTTCGCCAACGGGGCATACAAATTGAATGTCATAAATCAGTCAAACTTTGCTTACCTGCACTTGGTCCTTTTGCCTGTAGCGCTCCACATCAACGAGTGAGTTAATGACACCATGAAGTACAGCCTGATTGGTGTCTTCACCACACCGATCTCTGTTCAAAATAATTCAAGACCACTTTAAAATAGCACAATGAACTCAACAATCTGATATTTGACTTGAATTAATAGATAACATGTCATTGTATACAATCCAGTCTGCAGAAGAGGTGTTTTAATAAATTAATAATAATCAAACTATCATTTTCAAACTATCCATTTTCACATGACTTAAAATGTTGATAAAATATGGAAATTGCCAACCACATGGTCAAGGACCACTCGAGGTGGTAACTACAACAAGACCTAAAGAAGCAAGTAGAGTACTTTGCTGTACAAGCTCATAAAAGACAAACAGTGCAGAGTAGAGCTGGTGAAGGTACACAATGGAGAAATGAGAGTCCACTTGATACCATGCCGAGGTGGTACCTGTAAAACAAGGATGTAACACAATATCCGAGGAGAGGTTCAAGGGAATCTGCTTAACTGCATATTTTGTTGAATTCAATCTAGACGGGACAGGCAGCAAGCAGGAGACCAAGCCCAGATACTGGTATGGCTGAAATATTCCATAACATGAAGTACATTGTTAGTTATCCCATGAGTCCGAGGGGGACACGGAATAATGAAGTGCGTCTGTGTCCCACATTTTTGGCCTCGTGGCATGTGGGGACACAGACGCACTACATTTTTCGTGTTCCACAAACACAAGTGGGACAACAAATTTATCTTCAAGCAAACTTGACGCCCAATAAAGATGGAACACGCACACTGTATACACAAACTTTTCAGCGGATATGGTGCGGGCATCTTAGAATGGCGTATACGCAGAGTGCGGTATGGACCATGAATCTTGACTCACAGTATAAAGATAGAACGTGTGTATCGCAGTGTGTGTCAAAATCTGAAATGCGAGTCTTATGATACTTGAAGAGAGATGAGTTGTTCTCCATTCATCCGGCAAGGAGTTCCACAGATGAAATACAAGGCTGGCAAATGCAGTCTCCATATGTTGCCAAATGCCTCTTTATATGAGAAGACATGAATTGATGAAATGGTCAAGCTGTAATGGCATGCCACAAGATGATGGAATATGTATTTTAGCACCAACAACAATCTGTCAGGTTCTGAATCTTTATTGGCGGAGTTGTCACATGGTATTTGAAAAAGTACTGTACTAATGGTTGCTGTTGCACATACCTGTGAATTTCTCGAAGCAACAACTCATGAAGATTCTTCTTCAATGGTTTGATCATTAGTCGCTTCCATGTATCAAGAGCTAACTGTTTAGGAGAAACAAGCAAAGAAAGAATGCGGCACACAAAACTCAATGTTACAGGGAGAAAAAAATGCTATTAAAATGAACAACTGAATATCAATTAATAAGATGCACTTGGACAAAGAATACTTCAAATGTAGCATTTGTGAAAAACTACCAGACCATTAGCATTTTTCAAGTTCAGTTACAATCATACAATGCAGAAAGCAATAGGCCAATAATTTATTCACTTGACATCCATTGAATTTTCCAGTTAATTCAGAAAGAGGTAGTGAGTGATTGCACAATGTCATATTGAACAATGCAGAGAACCTGAATGGGAAATGCTAGAATGCCCATCAGGTGCAGCAGAACAGCCAGCACCATCAATGAAGTGGATGTTACAATCACCCAGAGAAGAAACAAGTTTTGCAGAAGGGGAAAAGTTTACATGGTTTACAAACCACAAGTGAAGACAAGGGGGGGGGGGGAACTAAATCAAAAATCTGGCTAGAACTACAATAATTCAATAACAATAACATAATTGGTCAGGTCAAATGATAAGCAAAACGTACAGTGTGCATTGTCTATATATAATAAGACACAAATTCAAATTAAAGTCACAATAATCAAATTTTGGGAAACTTTCAAAATACTAAATCAGCGGAGAATATCAACACTCAAATTAAACCTTTCAAAAACATCTGCTTTCTTCAAGGCAAATACATATGTACCAGTAGTATAATACAAATACAAGATTCTTCTACTTAAAACTGTCAGGTTTCTCAATAAAAAGAATGAAGAGCCAAATTAATAACAAAATTGAAATATTACTCTTTGTGGATTTGTATAGAGCTAGGTACTGGTTATGATTTCCATTTGCGGATGCTTTTGTTATTAAAACGAGCCTACCCCTAGACAACGTTCATTTAGTCCTGAGTCTGCAGAAAAACAGCAGCCAGTGACCACTAAGAACATCCGTCTCATATGTCACAGTCCACCACATTTGTAGAAAAACTGGCTCTCACTCGGAGTCCTCCAGGCAGGCTGGGTAATTCAATTGCTGGCCTTATTGGGTGATTTCACTGACCCTCTAGTGTGTCACCTGACTAGTTGTCCATGGTCACAAGAGACTCTTTTTTTTTCTCTCCATGACAAGCAATTTGTCCTTTCCATGTGCCCATTCAAGCAGAAACGTATTGGAGAACACAAATCTCCAAAAGTAGCAAATAAAACACATAGGATGGAAGGGAAAATGTACAATTTACACCATCCAATCAAAATCAGCTGCAGGGCAATAATTTTTGCTAGCAAATGATCAATACTTTGCTGTACAGTGAATTACACGTAGATTAAAAACCTGTAGAGAAAATGCGTACTGTTCCCTCGTACAGTTGTGAGTTGTTGTAGTGTGAAAAGCATATAATTACGCTATGCCTATACAAGGGGTCTTTGGGAAAGCACTACGTGTAAAGAAGAAGAACTCAATGACAAAATTTGGGTATACATTTTGTAATTTGAAAACTTAGAAAATGTGGACCTGCATTGGTTGCAATGGCTTGACAATGACAAAGATGCCAAGCCCCACCTGCTCACATGTACATAAATTGACCTCCAATTCCATCATGTTTGAAGGTATACAGGATTTCTTGCACAGTTGAGTGGGTCATTCTTGAAACTCCATTGCAGTGGACTACTGAAGATGTGACATTTCCCAGAAAGTGGCACTGACTTTCACAGAAAGTTTGTTCCTGGATTATTTTATAGCCATCAACGTTGGGGGGGGGGGGGATTAGGTTTTGGTGTTCAGCTACAGCAAGAATAGACACCCCTTTATGTCCACCACTATTATGCACAGAAGCTAAGGTTGTTTTGTGTTGTTGGTTGCAACACTTGGGGAAAAAGAGCTTTGGGCTACTTCAAAAGGGACACATGGTAGGCATGAAGGCAGTGAGGTATTTTGAGGTACTATACCCCTTCCCCTCAGAATAGGTTAACAGTACTTAAACTACAGGGTGTTCCAATAAACATTGTGCATGAAGGAATCGCTGATTTTTTTAAAAGTTGGTCAAACTAGCTAATCAAATTTTATAGCATTTTCAAGTCTATGGTCTTGTTTATAATTGGTGGGAAAAAATCCAGAAATACACAGATGCAAACCAGAGATATCTTTGATTTGATAAGGCTATGTTGGTTCATGGGCTGAATCATGCGCTAATGTCTTTTACACACATTTTGTGCGCATGAGGCATTCACTTCAGTATTCTATATACATGTACAAGCAAATACTAAGTATGGAAATTACATTGTGCAGGTCAAAAAAACATAGCCTTACCAATTCAAAGATCTCTCTGGTTTGCATCGGTGGATTTTCTTAATTTTTTCACCAATTATAAATAAGACCATAGGCTTGAAAACGCTCAAACAAAAGTTGATTAGCTAGTCTGACCAACTTTTGAGAAAATCAGCGATTTCTTCATGTACACTGTTTATTGGAACACCCTGTAGGTATTTCAGAGTTTAGCATACTGCTACATATAGATTGTGGGCATATCACACCAACTCAACCTCCACAATCTCCTGCATACAGCACTGCATGGAGGATGAACTGCTTTAGTGATTACTTTCAGCTAGCTTTTGCACATATTTGCTGATGTAGATAAACAGATGCGAGTCATTTTCTGGAATGCAACATACATTACCTCACCAATGTCCATGAGTTGTTCTTCACCAGTGTCTAATGAGTAGCCAAACGTTCGGTCTGCTTCACTCATTTTTTGCCTTTTGATAAACTGCTGGTTTAGGTAACTGAATAAACAAGAACAAATATTATGTTATACACACACAAATGCCCCGCAACCATAGCTGTACCCATGACATGACACCACCCCTTTAACATCAAGTTTCCTCAGAGCAACCCAGGCCAAATGGAACATTCATTCATATCACCATTGTTTTGTTATTGGAGGTAATGATGATGTTTTGTTATTGGAGGTAATGATGATGTTTTGTTATTGGAGGTAATAATGATGTTATTTTATATTGGACTAAAAGCTGTACGAAGGCGAACATTTGTGATTATCAAGGTAGGAACATATATTTCATCATTTTGGAAGACTTTTATTTCAACACTTGGACAACGTGAATGTTCCACGTGTGCCATTTTGTTTGCTTTTTGCATGACATCTGAAACAGAAATATTCATAAAACTTTAAGCAAAACCACTGCTTGGGAAAGATCTACTTGTTACACTATTGTTAAATAACATATGCCGCAGAACATAACAGATTAAGTCAAATGTGACACCTTTTTGATGAGTTTTTTATATTTTTTTATATTATATTTGTCTTTATTGATACAAAATGGGTTTTTTTCCAGTTGGTGGAATTTTTTTTTTACATTTTGTGTGTATACGAAAACAAACGTTTGTTGTAATTCAGTTTTTTTATATGGTTATTCATGTGTTTTATTAATATTTTTATTCCTCATTTATTTTTATAAGATTCACACTGAGAACACTGTTTACCAAAATTTTGTTTTTTAATTAGGCTTTCATCAGACAGTTTTCGTTAGATGTGGTCCCAAACCAAAAAAACAATACATTTCATAGTTAATTATAAAGCTAAAGATATGGTGCTCGGTGTTCACATAGTTATGTGGTTATCACTTAATAAAATTCAATAATAAAGGCCAAAAATATAGGATCATGAATATTCAAAATTATAACTAGCTGGCTTGACAGAATTCAAGAACAGATTGAGCACAGAGCCCTGCAAGTTAAGCTGTCTGGCTCTTTGTTAACACAAGTATTCATGGCATTCCCACCTGTACGGGCCGTCAAGAGTTTGGCTGAGTTGTTCATCCTGCTCTCTAGGATCCATGCATTAAGGTAACTTTAGTTATCCTGATGACACCATTTGGTGTCTAAAATGACCTTGGAATCCTAAGAACAACTCATACATTAACTTTTAAGTCAGGTTGATAGGCCAAGTTTTCCTTCAGACATGTTGGGAAAACTAGTTCTACTACATTAACTGTAACAATCTTGACCTTTGGCCTTTGGCCTGGGTTTCAAAAATCAAAACTCCAAAAGTGACAGGATTCTGGGGGATCCCCAGACTAACCCACCTACATGTTCTAAGTTTCAAGTTGATAAATGACAATCTTTCTTGATTTGTACCAGGAAAACCACTTCTATTGTTTTAACTATAATGGCCTTGGCCTTTGTCTAATGGGGTCCGAACTCATTAAGCTTGTTTCACCAGCAAACTACCTATCAAGTTTCATGACATACATCAAGTGCACGGTATCACTATGAAACCCAAAAGTGAGACACGCACTCACGCTAATGTTGTGCATCGGGCAAACCAACCCGTCTCTTATAGAATCATACCGTCTGATAAACATGATCTACGAGTGGGCCTACAGGTTATAGACTGTGCGTGAAGACCGTAAACATGCACATTCGCGTGGTGTGTTGACGTTGGTTGTACCAGGCACAGCAGTGGCGCATCCAGCTTTTGATGTCGGGGGGCATATTTTAAATGGGGGTGCTCTTCAAATGGAAAATATATATGCCGATATGTGATATTCACGGTGAATGGTTTGGGAGCTTGGTTTTCTTTTCTTTTTCATGTCAGAACTCTCTAAGCATTTATGGAAATAGTTACTGCAAAAATATCTTTCAAATTCAGAGCGCAGTACACTCTGAATAGCCCGTCAGCGTCATTTACATGTTCATCGCGGCCAGGGGTTAATGAAGGAACGTGCATGCGCCCATGGAGTCAAGGCTGGTCTTCCCTACAAGTATATGTAAGGCTAGCGCTACAGAGCTGGGTCCAAACATTTTGTGAAGGGGTAATTTGGTAAAGTGCAAGTAAATTTTCAATTAATTTTGTATTGAAATAGAAGTACCGGTAGGCCTACATTTTAGTTCGATTTAGGTTGAAATAAGCGTTATGCCTTTAAATGAAGCAGACTCTATGGGAGAGGCGTTATTAAACAAATACTGACTGCCTTATCTCATGGTGAAGTGAAACTGGCCTCCTCAGTGGTCCATGGAGCATTCTATTTTCCCTTGGCTTTACCTCGGGAAACCAGAACGCCCCATGGATCACCTCGGGAGGATAGCTTTGCTACAACTCTCGAAGCAGTCAATTATTGTATACCATTCACTTTGTGTGTTTCAAGGTTAACAGGGTCATGGTTAACTGGATCTGCACCCGATTTCATCAAACTCTTCGTAACTTACGATGCATCGCAACGCTGCGACGCGTCGTTTCTCTACGATGCGTCGCAGCTGCGACGCGTCCTGCGATCCATTTCACTAAACACGTCGTAAGTACGACGGGTCGTAGGTGTATTTATAGCACAACTCGGTGACTGTTTTATGTCTTTAGTCAGCGTACAGTAAATAGTCGTCTGATATTCAAAAAAGAGTCGTCGGATCTCAGCTTGAAATTTGTTAAAACGTAAAACAAAATGGCGGCCGTGCGATGCAATTTTGAAGGAAAACAAGCTCTCATTGGACTGTATAGCTACTTTGAAATTTCAACTCTAATATTCCGGTCTAATTCATAATTATTCAATTAATTTTCTATTTACAACTTTACACACATTGCCTCGGTATTATAATCTTGTTAATGTAATGTTTGTGGCATAAAACTGGCTTAGAAATGACTCTTCTTATTTTGCGATGACCACTAGACACGTCGTAACTTGCGACGTGTTTTAAGCCGTTGTCAAGGAACTTACGACGCGTTCAACACATCGCAACTTTAGTGAAATGGAAGATACGTCGCGTCGCGACGTGTTACACGTCGTAACTTGAGTTGCGACGGGTTGCAGCGCTTCGTGAAATCGGGTGCTGGTCAGTCTACATCAACTTCAAGGGAAAGATTTTTCATTTACACATCTACTTGTACATATTTTTTACAATGCCAAACACATCACAGTATTACTAGTCAAATGGAACTTATCAGTACAGGAATGGTTTCAATTCAAGGATACAGCCTATAATTTGGATGCATTGGATGCAAGTTAGAAAGCATCTGCAGTTAAGATAAGTTAAGTAAAGGGGAAGTATTAGCTTACGAATACAGCTGATCTAGATAGCTTGCTCCTCTGCTGTACTCTTGCCAATGTCGGTGATAAATAGTAAGAAGACCATCTGCAGCCTGGACAACATCCTGTCAACAAACGTGAAATCATGCAAAACTTTACTGTACTTGTTTTGTTGTAAAGTTCATGCATACAAAACAAGTAAAGTAACATTACAAACCTTGTATAATGTTTGCACATGTTCCTCTAGGAAGATTTTGGTTTCCTCATACAAACGGTTGCTGTGTGGCTCAGGAAAAGCAACACACAGTGCATAAACATCACTGTTTGATGGAGTTAAGGAAAGTTAAGTATACATCGTCATGACAACCTCTGGACAGGGTTAGTCAAAGTGGTAGTAGGATCCACTTAACACTGCATACATACTTTATTTGTTCTATTGTTCTTTTTCCTTTCAATTTCGAATATTTGGAAGGAAATATGAAAAAGGCAGCTCTCTGACTAAAATCGGAAAAAGATTTCATCTCTTAAAAGTAACTTTACCACCCTGTGTAGGTAAGGCCATTCCAATTAATTAGTTGTTTCACAGATTTTTTTAGGTGCTGAGAAGGGTCGTCACAGGGGGAAAAAATATTACAAATTGGCCTCGGATGACAAGTACATGTTCATGTATGTATGTACATGTACATGTACATGTATGTATGTACATGTATGTATGTATGTATGTATACACTGAATAGAATACCAGTAGGGTTTTCAGGTGCATGTTTAAAGAGGTTGTGGAATGCTCGAAGACATTTCCGTCATTTTTCGGGTATATGTAGCCTAAGGTGTGATGAAATAAAAACGACTATTGATTCTGTCATGAAATGAGTACAAAAGGTACTTTTGAGAGCTGTTTTTCAGGTCCAGTTTCGACCCGAACGTGCAACTGTGTAAAAGTCGTCGTTGCGGGCAGCAAACAAAACACAGTAAATCGTGACGTAATAAACAGGACTCGTGTATGCTACTGTGCATTGGGAGTGCATTGACCTGGCTGGCCCCCCACTGCGACTCATGGTGGACCCTGACGCTCGGCCCGTCGCCTGTCACACACCTATCCCTGTCCCTGTCCACTGGCAGGACAATGTAAAAGCAGGCCTTGACCGCGACGTCCGCCTCGGTGTCATTGAGCCAGTCCCAGTCGGCACACCTGTCACATGGTGCCACAAGATGGTAATCTGCCCCAAAAAGTCAGGCCAGCCCAGACGGACGGTTGACCTCCAGTCACTCAATCGTCACGCTGTTCGTGAGACCCACCACACACAATCACCATTCCACCAAGCACGTGCAGTTCCTCCCCAGACTCGCAAAACCGTGTTCGATGCATGGAACGGGTATCACAGCATTGCCCTAGCTGAGGAGGACCGCCACCTCACCACATTCATCACACCTTGGGGCCGCTACCGATACTGTGTCGCCCCACAGGGGTACATCGCCTCCGGTGATGGCTACAGCCGCCGCTTTGATGAGATTGTGTCTGACATCCCGAAGAAGACCAAGTGCGTGGATGATACCCTGATATGGTCTGACTCCATCGAGGAGGCCTTCTTCCAGGCAGTTGAGTGGCTCGACACTTGTGGCAGACATGGCGTCACCTTGAACCCCAAAAAGTTTGCCTTCGCCCAGATGACTGTCAAGTTTGCTGGCTTTGAGATCACCCCAACCTCTGTACGCCCCTGCCCTGAGTACCTTGAGGCGATCCAGAATTTCCCAACGCCTCGTAATATCACAGACGTGCGCAGCTGGTTCGGGCTTATCAACCAGGTCTCCTACGCCTTCGCCATGACTGACCGCATGCTGCCCTTCCGCAAACTCCTCAAACCTGGTACCCCTTTCTCGTGGACCAATGAGCTGGACTGCCTATTCGAGGAATCAAAGGCCCTCATCGTCAGCGAAATCCACAAAGGGGTGGAGATATTCGACAAGACCAAGCCAACCTGCCTTGCAACTGACTGGAGCAAAGATGGTCTTGGATTTTGGCTGCTCCAGAAGCACTGCGACTGCTCCTCCTCAAAACCCTTCTGCTGCAAGACTGGTTGGAGGGTGACTCTGGTCGGGAGCCGCTTCACTTCAGGTGCCGAGTCCCGCTATGCCCCAGTGGAGGGGGAGGCCCTTGCTGTCATCGATGCACTTGACAAGGCCCGCCACTTTGTCCTTGGCTGCTCTGACCTCATAGTGGCGGTGGATCACAAGCCCCTCCTGAAGGTGTTCGGTGATCGCTCACTCGAGGACATCCCAAACCCTCGCCTCCGCAACCTCAAGGAGAAGTCACTGCGCTACCACTTCCGCATCGTCCACATACCTGGTGCACGCCACGCTGCAGCTGATGGGGTATCCTGCCACCCTGTTGGTAAAGGCACACCGCTACAGCTCCCTGACGATGTCGCACCTGTGCTCCATGACTCAAGCGAACCAACGACCACTGTGCTGCCAAATGACTTCCTTACTGCTATCCGCACCAGTGGCCCAGACCCTGTCCAAGTATGCAGTCAGTCTGCCACCACAGCTGCTAAGGTGATCAAATCAGTCACATGGAACGATGTCCGCCTCGCCACATCCAGTGATCCCACCATGTGCAGACTGATTGAGATGATACAAGGGGGCTTCCCCACTCTCACCGGTGACCTCCCCCGTGAGCTCCGGCCATACCACCAGTTCCGTGAGAACCTGTCAGAGTTTGATGGCGTATGCCTTTACAACGACCGCATCATCATCCCCTCGTCCCTCCGTGCCCGGGTCCTTGAAGCACTACACTCGGCCCACCAGAGCGTCACCATGATGTGCGCACGAGCTCAGTCCTCATTCTTCTGGCCAGGTATGACCCCCGCCATCACCGACACACGGGCACGCTGCTCTCCCTGCAACCGTATGGCGCCATCACAGCTAGGCGCACCGCCCACGCCTCCCGTCCAGCCCGATTATCCATTCCAATGCATTGCCGCTGACTACTTCACCTACCGCGGCTGTCACTACCTGGTGGTGGTGGATAGGTACAGCAACTGGCCAATCGTCGAACAGGCAGCCAACGGCGCCAACGGACTCATTACTGCATTGCGCCGCACCTTTGTGACCTATGGAATCAGCAATGAACTGTCCTCAGACGGTGGCCCAGAGTTCACCGCCGGGGCCACCCGCGCTTTCCTCCGCAACTGGGGCGTATGTCACCGCATCTCATCCGTCGCCTTCCCCCACAGCAACTGCCGTGCTGAAGTGGGCGTCAAGACTGTGAAGCGCCTCATCACTGACAATACTGACGCTGAAGGCACACTTAACACCGATGAATTCCAGCGTGCCATGCTCCAGTACCGCAACACGCCCGACCATGACACACACCTCTCCCCTGCTATGTGTGTCTTCGGGCGTCCCATCCGTGACGTCATACCCATCCACCCTGGGAAGTACCACCCACACAGCACATGGCGGGAGACACTCACATCCCGCGAGGAGGCACTGCGCAACCGGCACATGCGCGCTGCAGAGCGTCTCTCAGAGCACACCCGTCCCCTCACGCCACTGATTGTCAGCGACTGCGTGCGTATCCAGAACCAGACCGGACCGCACCCGACCAAGTGGGACAAGACCGGGGTTGTGGTGGAGGTGAGGCAATTCGACCAGTATGTCGTGAGGGTTGATGGATCTGGTCGAGTCACCCTACGCAACAGGCGATTCTTGCGGAAGTACTTGCCTGTCGTTCCACGCGCGCCCCTCCTGATGGCACCCGGCCCAACGCCTCCGCTGCCGGGGTCGCATGAAGCTAGCCAGCACCCGAACCAACCCCTCTGGTGCAGGCCAACAACCAGTTACCGCAGGACACCTCTGCCACACCACCTGCGATGCTTCCAGCCGTCTCCCAGCCAACCCGCACCAACCATCCTCCAACCCCGGATGGCTTGGAACCGACTCCCACCTCACCTGTGACACCCACCGTGGCCACCGCGCGCCCACCCAATAGCCAGTCCCACCCAGGCTCCGTTCCCCGTGCACTCCGCGGCCTTCTGCCACACAATACTCCTGGTCTGAAGGAACACCTGGCCCCGACCGTGGATCTGCCACCCCTGGACCGCTCCTCGACTGCCCCTCGCCGCTCCACTCGCTTGTCACGGCCGCCTGCCAGACTTCGGGATGAACTATAGGACACCCATATACTCTGAACTTTTTTTTATATAGCCAAAGTTACAGCTACAGTTTACTTCCTATAACCTATGCTTATTCTTGTTTTGATCTTTGCTAATTGTTCATGTTCACGCCTTTGCAATCTGTGCTTTTCTTTAGGTTACTTATAGTTATGTCTGTTACATTTTTGGAATCTTTTCTTCCTAGAATTGTTAGCCTTTGTTATTCCCAAAGTCTTGGGGGGCATATAGAACTATGATTCATAATGTAATCTTTTCCTTTACTTTGCAGCCGCTGTTGTCATTGGTTGATGACTAATAAATACCACACGAACTATCAACTAAAGAGTTAGACTTATTGAATAAATCGATGTAAAAAGTTCCCGGATGGCAGCTGTTCGGAACACATCATTTTTAAAAGGGATGTATGCATGGCATTCTTTCAAAAATCACCCTAAATCAAAGATAAAACTGAAGTTTAAACCTCATAAATAAGATGGATATGATCACAAATATGCCACTGAAATATTTTTTTTGTTGCCATTTTGGCAATTCTTTGCTTTTTTTTCGTTGGACCCCTCAAAAGGTAGCCCATTAACCCACCCCTTTTCGTACCCTGTATTTTCACAATATAACAGGTGCCATCGCCCGCATGCTTGGAAACCCAGAATTTGGTGATTTCTTCACTTTTTCTTACTCTGTAACTTCATTAATTCTGCTTAAGTATTGGATTGAAACTTTCACAGATGAGAGATAAGTTATAAGAATGGACTGAAAAAAAGTAAAAAAGTGTTGTTGGCGTTTTTTAAAAATTATTCTGATTAATGTTCTATATCCGTTGCCGAGGGAAAAAAATAAAAATAAAAATCTGTGTTTCCGTTTTTTTTTTTTTTCTTCTTCATTTTTCAACAATTTAGGTCGCCGAAATCCGTAAAACAACTACTAAAATTGGAATGGCCTAAGCCTAGTTTAACATACGTGTATGTCAGTAACTTTGTTACAGTATTTTTTAGCTATAATTCATCTTTTTCATTGTCCACCTCTGTAAGTACAGGAGTGAACTATGATCCGCTCAATGAGTTATTTGTATTGAATAAACCTTTAGTAATTCACTCGCCACCAGTCTTCAACTGCACTTGACAGTGGTGTAAGTATCTGGCAGGTTTTCATCGAACATTACAAAAACTCTTTTTCCCTCTGCACATGAAAATAGTTACAAATGAGTATCATACATATTTTTTTCTTAATAATTGGCAACCCCACAGAAAGTTGCCCGTCAAACAAAACCCTGCTTTGATCTTTCCATTTTTTTAAATGAAATACAATTTTGTCAAAGGATACGAGAAACGATCATTCCATATTTTCCTCTTGACATTTCCTAGCTGAATTACTCCTTTGACCGTCTCCAACAACCTGTCCCAGGTTTGCTCGAAGTTGACAACCCTTGGCTTCAGAGACATGATGGATGAATATCCTCCTCCTCACCCAGTTCACCTCTATGAAGAGAATTCCAATAGTATGTATTACATAACAATCCCAATAAATGTAAACATAACAATCCCAGTTACTGAAATTGCAATCACAGTTACTCAAATACTACACATGAAATGGCAGTTAAACGTGACTTCACGAAGTACTGTAACACATTGTAATTCGAGTTGCGATGCGGATCACATCCAACTGGCATCGTATAATCCATTTCACAAAACTTACCCTGTAAATTCCTTGACATTGATGTGTACATGGAATGTATATAGACTGCAAACCCTTGGAAATGGCCGTAAAACGCACCGGCATACATATTTATGAACATAAATATGTACATGTATATAAATAGTTTTGAACAGCCGCCCCATGCATCAAATGATGTCCAGAATACTCAGTGTTGGACTTGAACCCATGAGCTCCTGCTTACTAGTGCAAACATCTTACCACTTGACCACTGAGCTTGCCGGAATCAGATGGGGATCAGATTTGAACCGCGGTGAAAAAAACAAAAACGTTTATTGATCACACTCAACATCGCATGCCATGAAATTGTTGTCCCATGATGCATACCATTGTCATATGATGCATACCCTACACTGGTTCCCTTGTACAGTCAGAATTAATGAGCGGAAACCAGTTCAAGCTGCCCTAGTTCCCGATTCTTATTTGAAATGCACAACAAAAGAGATTCAGTCTATACATTATCATAACAAAATTGCACTTTACCGGTATGTTAAGGGCACGACCACAACGACTCCACTGCCCCGCCATTTAAATGTTCAAACGATTCCGGCATTTAACATGTCCACAAATGCGAGGGGAGCTCTTGGAATTGAACAGACAATTTCACTTTTCAACCAGATCATATTAAACCTTAGTACCTTGATCTTAATTGTCAGTCTCTACTTGTATCTCTGGAGTATCTGGTAATTCTGTGGCCATTTTGAGGGTAAAATCTGATATTTTTGTTGGGTTGTTTATTATCTGTGAAGCCATGTCTGACATTCCACTTGGGCCCTACTATCACCACACCATGTCCAAATGTTAAAGTAGTATAAGTAGGCCCCAAGTTACTCGGGCTATGACAGTATCATCGTCACCATCAACTTAATGTACTATGCAGAAACCTCCTCCTCGCACATTATAACATAGCTACATGGGCTACTTCTAAACTTAGAAGGGCCCGTGTACCTTCTAGCATATAGCTGCCAACTTTTCAAAATCCCAATTAGTAATCAACCTGCGTGGTCATTTTCAACTGCTCCTATTATGTACCAGCTTTACCAACATCGAGTACAGGTACATGGTTTACATGTGCATACCATTCTTGTTGTGAATAATAATGTACTGTAGGCCAAAAGATAATTTTAAAAAAATAACTAGAAATGTGTTTGTGGACAAACACAGCTGTTTCGGATATTTGAAATATTCTGTGCATATGGTGAACACTTGATGACGTCACTTTAAATGTTATCTATAACACAGCACATTATACGTATATCAAGTTACGTACAGCCAAATCTAACATATAGATATAGACCTTTAATAGAACAAAATATGCCCCTTTAATGGACGTCAGATGACATGTGGTGACGTCACTTCAACTTTCATCTGTAACACATCCCTGTGTATGCGCATACCAAGTTTCCACCCAATCGGATTTGTACTTCAGAAGTTACAGTGATTTGAAAAATGCACGTTTAATATGATGTCACGTGACACATGATGACGTCGTTACGAAAATCATCAGGACCATCTTTGGCTGCTGGTCTAAGTGTCTGCGAAGTGTAAAATCAATCAGACATATATGAAAGTGCTAAAGTGTGTGGTTTGAAGAAACACTTGCATGTACAAAACCTTTGTTGAAACTGCATTTTTGATGTGACGTAACCTGACACCTGATGACTGTACGATCACAAATTTCTTTTAGTTCCATCTGTGGGTAGTGGTCTAAGTACATGTATGAAGTCTGAAGTCAATCAGATTTACGAAAGTGCCCAGAGTGGAGTATTTTAAAATGTGTACAAATCAAATGGGGAAAAATGCTTCTTTAATGTGATGTAACTTGACACATGATGACTGTACGATCACAAATTTCTTCTAGGAGCATCTGTTGGTTGCGATTTTAGTATGTACCAAGTCTGAAGTTGATCGGATTTACGAAAGAGCCCAAACTGGAGTGTTTTAAAACGTGTACAAAACATATGGGGAAAAGTGCATCTTTAATGTAACGTAACCCGACACCTGATGACGTCACGATCACGAAATTCTTCTAGGATCATCTGTGGGTGGTGGTCTAAGTTTATATCAAGTGTAAAGTCGATCAGATTTAAGAAGGTGCCAAAGTGGAGTGTTTTAAAACGTGTACAAAACATATGGGGAAAAATGCACATTTAAATTTGACGTAACCCGACACCTGATGACGTCACGATCATGAATTTCTTCTAGGACCATTTGTGGGCAGTGATCTAAGTATGTACTAAGTCTGAAGACCATCAGATGTACAAAAGAGCCCAAAGTGGAGTGTTTTAAAACGTGTACAAAACATATGGGGAAAAGTACATCTTTAATGTGACGTAACCCGACAACTGATGACATCACGATCACGAATTTCTTCTAGGACCATCTGTGGGTGGTGGTCTAAGTTTATATCAAGTGTAAAGTCGATCAGATTTAAGAAGGTGCCAAAGTGGAGTGTTTTAAAACGTGTACAAAACATATGGGGAAAAGTGCATCTTTAATGTGACGTAACCAGACACGTGATGACGTCACGATCACGAATTTCTTCTAGGACCATCTGTGGGTGGTGGTCTAAATGTGTGCCAAGTCAGAAGTTGATCAGATTTACGAAAGTGCCAAAGTGTATGGGTAGAAGAAAAACGTGTACAAAACCTATGGAGAAAAGTGGACAAATAAGAAAAAAAAACTAGAAATTGTGGTTGTGAACAACCACAGAGCTGTTCCCAATATTGATTATCTGTTGAACCCATAGACATATAAGTAGAGATCTATGTCTGTTTGCAACAGAACATAGGGCTTTTCCGCATTATGATTTGTTTTTATCAATAATACGTCCCTGACTATGCATGAACATAAAATCTGTCAAAGTTAGCCGGAAATCGGTTAAAACGGTCACTGTGGACAGGATTTGACCTAAGCAACACGTGCGCTGTGCGCGGGCTGACTGACATACGATATGTACAACGTACGTGCATGTACATGTACTGTACATTGTGGACGTCCTGTGTATGTTTCAAAGCAGAGGTATTGTCAACCTGAAGTTTTAAGCGTGCGCAGGGCATGTCCGAGTTTGCTGATTGCCTCAGAGCTTTCAAATGTTTTAGACCTACCCTTCAATTTAGACAATTAAAGTAAAAACTAATATAAAAACTGCCATGGTTGATTTTTCAGGAATTTTCTAAGAAAAAAAGGGTCTTTTCATTATAACTTCCGGTCTGATGACGTCATACACCTTAAACTTCGCACACGTGTTAAGTGGGTCAAGGTCATTATATACACCAATATTTAGGCGATTCCGACAAACTTCGCCACAGACATCTATTCAAAATACATTTTTGAAAATTTTCAACCTGTCGCTAGAGGGCGCTCGAAGATTGCATGACGTCATCGTAGATGATTTGAAGAATACTATCAGCCAAAAGACTAACACCGTTGAAAGCAAGTTCATATCTATTACCACTTTCAAATAATAAGCCACTTCCGGTTTTGGCCTTTTTCGACCGGAAGCAAGGGTCACATGATTTCACGCACACTGAATGAAATAAAGACCTCAACCTACTCTACCACTTGCCGGCAACAGAATGCTGCGGACGCGTACGGTTGATTTCTTATGCATTTTTAAAAATTAAAAGTGTCACAATTTAATTGCCTATAAATAAACACCGGATGACGTCATCATGACGTCATCATTACACAATGTTGTTTGAATTAGGGTCTTTGCTTGGACAAAGATTGGTGTAAATGAATTACTGGCAAAGAGTTGAAAATGCCCTCTGAAAATCGACATTTTTTAAAAAAAATCTGTGTACAAAGTCTATGGGAAAAATTAAATATTCAAAATTCTATAATAAATCACGTGATGACGTCAGCACGACGAAAAGTTTCGGCATACATCCTCAGATGATTGTTAATGACTATGCCAAGTTTAAAGTTGATCGGATTTAAAATAATTGCCAAAGTGGCTTGTAGAATAAAAACGTGTACAAAACCTTCGGGAAAAGTGGAAAAAGAAAAAAAACTAGAAATTGTGGTTGTGAACAACCACAGAGCTGTTCCCAATATTGATTATCTGTTGGACCCATAGACATATAAGTAGAGATCTATGTCTGTTTGCAACAGAAGACAGGGCTTTCCTCATTATGATTTGTTTTTATCAACGTCCCTGACTATCACTATGCATGAACATAAAATCTGTCAAAGTTAGCTGGAAATCGGCTAAAACGGTCACTGTGGACAGGATTTGACCTCAGCAACACGTGCGCTGCGCGCGGGCTGACTGACATACGATATGTACAACGTACAATGTACGTGCATGTACATGTACATTGTGGACGTCCTGTGCATGTTTTAAAGCAGAGGTATTGTCAACCTTAAGTTTTAAGCGTGCGCAGGGCATGTCCGAGTTTGCTTATTGCCTCGAAGCTTTGAAATGTTTTAGACCTACACTTAAATAGACAATTAAAGAAAAAACTAATATAAAAACTGCCATGGTTGATTTTTCAGGAATTTTCTAAGGAAAAAGGGTCTTTTCATTATAACTTCCGGTCTGATGACGTCATACACCTTTAACTTCGCACACGGCTTAAGTGGGTCAAGGTCATTATATACACCAATATTTAAGCGATTCCGACAAACTTCGCCACAGACATCTATTCAAAATACATTTTTGAAAATGTTCAACCTGTCGCTAGAGGGCGCTCGAAGATTGCATGACGTCATCGGTAGATGATTTGAAGAATGCTATCAGCCAAAAGACTAACACCGTTGAAAGCAAGTTCATATCTATTACCTTTTTTAAATAATAAGCCACTTCCGGTTTTGGCCTTTTTCGACCGGAAGCAAGGGTCACGTGATTTCACGCACACTGAATGAAATAAAGACCTCAAACTACTCTACCACTTGCTGGCAACAGAATGCTGCGGACGCGTACGGTTGATTTCCTATGCATTTTTAAATATTAAAAGTGTAACAATTTAATTGCCTATAAATAGACACCGGATGACGTCATCATGACGTCATCATTACACAATGCTGTTTGAGTAAGGATCTTTGCTTGGACAAGGATTGGTGTAAATGAATTACTGGCAAAGAGTCGAAAATGCCCTTTGAAAATTGACATTTTTTTTTAAATTTCTGTGTACAAAGTCTATGGGAAAAATTAAATATTCAAAATTCGATAATAAATCACGTGATGACGTCAGCATGACGAAAAGTTTCGGCATACATCCTCAGATGATGGTTAATAACTATGCTGAGTTTAAAGTTGATCGGATTTAAAATAATTGCCAAAGTGGCTTGTAGAATAAAAACGTGTACAAAACCTATGGGGAAAAGTGGAAAAAGAAACTAGAAATTGTGGTTGTGAACAACCACAGAGCTGTTCCCAATATTGATTATCTGTTGGACCCACAGACATATAAGTAGAGATCTATGTCTGTTTGCAACAGAAGATAGGGCTTTCCGCATTATGATTTGTTTTTATCAACGTCCCTGACTATCACTATGCATGAACATAAAATCTGTCAAAGTTAGCCGGAAATCGGCTGAAACGGTCACTATGGACAGGATTTGACCTCAACAACACGTGCGCTGCGCGCGGGCTGACTGACATATCATGTGTACAACGTATAATGTACGTGCTTGTACATGTACATTGTGGACGTCCTGTGCATGTTTTAAAGCAGAGGTATTGTCAACCTGAAGTTTTAAGCGTGCGCAGGGCATGTCCGAGTTTGCTTATTGCCTCGAAGCTTTGAAATGTTTTAGACCTACCCTTAAATAGACAATTAAAGTAAAAACTAATATAAAAACTGCCATGGTTAATTTTTCAGGAATTTTCTAAGGAAAAGGGGTCTTTTCATTATAACTTCCGGTCTGATGACGTCATACATTTAAAACTTCGCACACGTCTGAAGTGGGTCAAGGTCATCATATACACCAGTATTTAGGCGATTCCGACAAACTTCGCCACAGACATCTGTTCAAAATACATTTTTGAAAATTTTCAACCTGTCGCTAGAGGGCGCTCGAAGATTGCATGACGTCATCGGTAGATGATTTGAAGAATACTATCAGCCAAGAGACTAACACCGTTAAAAGCAATTTCATATCTATTACCACTTTTAAATAATAAGCCACTTCCGGTTTTGGCCTTTTTCGACCGGAAGCAAGGGTCATGTGATTTCACGCACACTGAATGAAATAAAGACCTCAACCTACTCTACCACTTACCGGCAACAGAATGCTGCGGACGCGTACGGTTGATTTCTAATGCATTTTTAAATATTAAAAGTGTCACAATTTAATTGCCTATAAATAAACACCGGATGACGTCATCATGACGTCATCATTACACAATGTTGTTTGAATAAGGGTCTTTGCTTGGACAAAGATTGGTGTAAATGAATTACTGGCAAAGAGTCGAAAATGCCCTCTGAAAATTAACATTTTTTTTTAAATTTCTGTGTACAAAGTCTATGGGAAAAATTAAATATTCAAAATTCTATAATAAATCACGTGATGACGTCAGCATGACGAAAAGTTTCGGCATACATCCTCAGATGATGGTTAATAACTATGCTGAGTTTAAAGTTGATCGGATTTAAAATAATTGCCAAAGTGGCTTGTAGAATAAAAACGTGTACAAAACCTATGGGGAAAAGTGGAAAAAGAAAAAAAACTAGAGATCTATGTCTGTTTGCAACAGAACATAGGGCTTTTCCGCATTATGATTTTTTTTTATCAATAATATGCCCTGAATATGCATGAACATAAAATCTGTCAAAGTTAGCCGAAAAATCAGCTAAAACGGTCACTGTGGACAGGATTTCACCTCGGCAATACGATGTATGTGCGTGTGTACAAGGTGTTTGCTTGGACAAAGAGTGATCTAAATAAATTACTGGCAAAGAGTCGAAAACGCACTTTGAAAATCGACAATTATTTTTAAATTTTTGATGACGTCATCGTGACGTCATTTCGAACTTTGCATACTAGTATGATTAACTACCTACCCCCCAAGTTTCATGACAATTGGACCTTTCCTTATATGAGTTTTGAAAAATGGCATTTTGATTCCGTCATGATGACGTCACACATTTTTCAAGTTTTGTACGAATAGCTATTACATAACAGGCCAAATGCAAAAAAGAATTTTGCATTTTGCATGTTGCATTCGGGAGATATGGCTAAAAGGTCAAAAAAATAAATATTCATATAAAATCTCAGGATGACGTCATCATGACGTCAGCTCATTTAATCTATAACACTTCCTGGTATAGCCACATACCAAGTTTCAACCCAATCGGACTTACATTTCTGTAGATATAAGACTTCACAATATGTACGTAAATTTTCAAAAATCAATAAAAAAAATAGGTGATGACGTCATCGTGACGTCATAGTCTTGGCATAATTTTTGTATGAGGGTCTTCCTTGGCTGTAACTTTGATGACGATTCCAGATCGCCAAGTTATAAAAATGGTGGCTTGAAAACGTGTACAAAGTCAATGGGTTAAAAATCCCACAGCAGAAAAACTGCACCTTTAAATACGTGATTTGCCTTTAAACTGAAACATTTTTATAAAATATTACTTGATATTCTGACTCTTGGGAATTTTTTCAATCAAATGGTTAACGTAAAAAATTCGATTTCTTTTTCCTTCTCATAGTAATTCTACGGAAGCTTAAAGTGACCATTCGAGTTTCCACGTTTCTTTGATGATTTATCTCGGAAAGATGGATTACTAAGATATTTATGACGTGTTTCCCTGATATCGTGTCTTGGAAAGACGTCTTTCCCTGATATGGTATCTCGGAAAGACGTCTTTTCCTGATATCGTATCTCGGAAAGACGTCTTTCCCTGATATGGTATCTCGGAAAGACGGCTTTCACTGATATTGCATTTCGGAAGGACATCTTTTCCTGATATAACATCTCGGAAAGACGTCTTTCTCTTATATCATCTCGGAAAGACGTCTTTCCTTGATATCGTATCTCTGAAAGACGTCTTTCCCTGATATAACATCTCGGAAAGACGTCTTTCTCTGATATCATCTCAGAAAGACGTCTTTCCTTGATATGATATCCCGGAAAGACGTCTTTCCCTGGCGGAAAGACGTCTTTCTCTCATATCTTATCTCAGAAAGACGTTTCCCCCTGATATTGTATCTCGGAAAGACGTCTTTCATCTCGGAAAGACGTTCTTTCTCTAATATCTTATCTTGAAAAGACGTTTTCACCTGATATAACATCTTAAGACGTCTTTCTCTCATATATCATCTCGGAAAGACGTCTTTCCTTGATATCGTATATCGGAAAGACGTCTTTCTGAGAAACGATATCAGGGAATGACGTCTTTCCGAGATACGATATCAGGAGAAGATGTCTTTCCGAGATACGACATCAGGGAAAGACGTCTTTCTGAGATACGATTTCTGGGAAAGATGTCATTCCGTGATGTGATATTGGGCAAAGACGTCTTTCTGAGATACGAATTCCGGGAAAGACGTTTTCCGAGATGCGATATCACGCAAAGACATGTTTTTATCTCAGTATTCCGTCGTTCCGAGATAAATTATCTCGGAAACTTGGAAACTCGGATGGTCACTTTAAGCTTCCGTATAATTCTCAGCCGAAGTTCAGAACTACTCAGTAAGATATATCAGTGTTGTATAGGAAAAGACTTGTGGAAAAAGATGTGTACAAAGTCTATGAGAAAATTAATTATTCATGAATCCATAATAAATCACTTGAAGATGACGTCATCATGATGTCGTAGTCTTGGCATAATTTTTGTATGAGGATCTTCCTTGGCTGTAACTTTGATGACGATTCCAGATCGCCAAGTTATGAAAATGGTGGCTTAAAAAAGGGGAAAAGTCAATAGGTTAAAACTCCACAGCAGAAAAACTGCACCTTTAAATGCGTGATTTTCCTTTAAACTGAAACATTTTTATAAAATATTACTTGCTATTCTAACTCTTGGGAATATTTTCAATCAAATGACAGGCGTAAAAAATACGATTTCTTTTTCCTTCTCATAGTAATTCTCAGCCGAAGTTCAGAACTACTCAGTAAGATATATCAGTTTGTATAGGGAAAGACTTGTGGAGAAAGCTGTGTACAAAGTCTATGAGAAAAATCAATTATTCATAAATCCATAATAAATCACTTGATGACGTCACCATGACGTCACTCTTCGGGACACATCTTGGCTATAGGGACTATGCTTATGTCAACTTTCAATGATATCTGACAAAGATTAATGCCAAAAGTGCTATAATACGTCACTGTCTATGCGCATGCATGAACATAAAATCTGTCAAAGTTAGCCGAAAATCGGCTAAAACGGTCACTGTGGACAGGATTTGACCTCAGCAACACGTGCGCTGCAGGCTGACTGACATACGATGTATGTGCCTATGTACAACGTACGTGCATGTACATGTACATGTACATTGTGGACGTCCTGTCCTGTGCATGTTTTGAAGCAGAGGTATTGTCAAGGTGAAGTTTTAAGCGTGCGCAGGGTATGTTCGAGTTCGCTTATCGCCTCGAAACTTTGAAATGTTTTAGACCTACCCTTCAATCAATAATTAAAGTAAAAACAAATATAAAAACTGCCATGGTTGATTTTTCAGGAATTTTCAAATGAAAAAGGGTCTTTTCATTATAACTTCTGGTCTGATGACGTCATTCGCCTAAAACTTCGCACACGTCTTAAGGTGGTCAAGGTCATTATATACACCAATATTTAGGCGATTCCGACAAACTTCGCCACAGACATCTATTCAAAATACATTTTTGCTAATTTTCAACCTGTCGCTAGAGGGCGCTTGAAGATTGCATGACGTCATTGTTAGATGATTTGAAGAATACTATTGGCCAAGAGACTAACACCGTTGAAAGCAAGTTCATATCTATTACCACTTTCAAATAATAAGCCACTTCCGGTTTGGGCCTTTTTCGACCGGAAGCAAGGGTCACGTGATTTCACGCACACTGAAAGAAATAAAGACCTTGACCTACTCTACCACTTGCCGGCAACAGAATGCTGCGGACGCGTACTGTTGATTTCTTATGCATTTTTAAATATTAAAAGTGTCACAATTTAATTGCCTATAAATAAACACCTGATGACGTCATCATGACGTCATCATTACACAATGTTGTTTGAATTAGGGTCTTTGCTTTAACAAAGTTTGGTGTAAATGAATTACTGGCAAACAGTCGAAAATGTCCTTTGAAAACCGACAATTTTTTTTAAAATTTTGTGTACAAAGTCTATGGGAAAAATTAAATATTCAAAAATCTATAATAAATTAGTCGATGACGTCATCATGACGTCACTCTTCGGGGCACATCTCTGCTATAAGGACTATGACTATGCTAACTTTGAATGACGTATGACAAAGATAAATGTCAAAAGTGGCGTGTAGAAAAAACGTGTACAAAGTCTATGGGATTTAGGCGACAAAAAGAAGAAGAAGAAGAAGAAGAAGAAGAAGAAGAAGAAGAAAGAAAAAAAATGAGAACAAAAAGAAAGGCTTTTCCGCTTTTTTGCGGAAAAGCCAAAAATAAAAAAAAAAAAAAGGAAAAAAAAAAACTTTAACGAAAACAAGAGCTGTTCCCAATTGAAATTGGGAACAGCTAAAAAGGAAAAAAAAAAACTTTAACGAAAACAAGAGCTGTTCCCAATTGAAATTGGGAACAGCTAACTAGAAATTGTGGTTGTGAACAATCACAGAGCTGTTCCCAATATTGATTATCTGTTGAACCCATAGACATATAGGTAGATATCTATGTCTGCTTGCAACAGAAGATAGGGCTTTCCGCATTATGATTTGTTTTTATCAACGTCCCTGACTATCACTATGCATGAACATAAAATCTGTCAAAGTTAGCCGGAAATCGGCTAAAACGGTCACTGTGGACAGGATTTGACCTCAGCAACACGTGCGCTGCGCGCGGGCTGACTGACATACGATATGTACAACGTACAATGTACGTGCATGTACATGTACATTGTGGACGTTCTGTGCATGTTTTAAAGCAGAGGTACTGTCAACCTGAAGTTTTAAGCGTGCGCGGGCATGTCCGAGTTTGCTTATTGCCTCGGAGCTTTGAAATGTTTTAGACCTACCCTTAAATAGACAATTAAAGTAAAAACTAATATAAAAACTGCCATGGTTGATTTTTCAGGAATTTTCTAAGGAAAAAGTGTCTTTTCATTATAACTTCCGGTCTGATGACGTCATACACCTTAAACTTCGCACACGTGTTAAGTGGGTCAAGGTCATCATATACACCAATATTTAGGCGATTCCGACAAACTTCGCCACAGACATCTATTCAAAATACATTTTTGAAAATTTTCAACCTGTCGCTAGAGGGCGCTCGAAAATTGCATGATGTCATCGGTAGATGATTTGAAGAAAACTATCAGCCAAGAGACTAACACCGTTAAAAGCAAGTTCATATCTATTACCACTTTTAAATAATAAGCCACTTCCGGTTTTGGCCTTTTTCGACCGGAAGCAAGGGTCATGTGATTTCACGCACACTGAATGAAATAAAGACCTCAACCTATTCTACCACTTGCCGGCAACAGAATGCTACGGACGCGTACGGTTGATTTCTTATGCATTTTTAAATATTAAAAGTGTCACAATTTAATTGCCTATAAATAAACAACGGATGACGTCATCATGACGTCATCATTACACAATGTTGTTTGAATTAGGGTCTTTGCTTGGACAAAGATTGGTGTAAATAAATTACTGGCAAAGAGTCGAAAATGCCCTCTGAAAATAGAAATTTTTTTAAAAAATTCTGTGCACAAAGTCTATGGGAAAAATTAAATATTCAAAATTCTATAATAAATCACGTGATGACGTCAGCATGACGAAAAGTTTCGGCATACATCCTCAGATGATGGTTAATAACTAGGCTGAGTTTAAAGTTGATCGGATTTAAAATAATTGCCAAAGTGGCTTGTAGAATAAAAACGTGTACAAAACCTATGGGAAAAGTGGAAAAAGAAAAAAAAAAAAAAACTAGAAATGTGTTTGTGGACAAACACTGAGCTGTTTCGATCGTTTCTTAATGACTGCCGTCAAGGAGTTTCATCCAGGGCGAATGAACATGTACATGCGTATTCTATACAATGAGTGTCTATCCTACGTCCCTGACTATGCATGAACATAAAATCTGTCAAAGTTAGCCGGAAATCGGCTAAAACGGTCACTGTGGACAGGATTTGACCTCAGCAACACGTGCGCTGCGCGCGGGCTGACTGACATACGATATGTACAACGTACATGCATGTACATGTACATTGTGGACTGTGCATGTTTTAAAGCAGAGTTATTGTCAACCTGAAGTTTTAAGCGTGCGCAGGGCATGTCCAAGTTTGCTTATTGCCTCGAAGCTTTGAAATGTTTTAGACCTACCCTTAAATAGACAATTAAAGTAAAAACTAATACAAAAACTGCCATGGTTGATTTTTCAGGAATTTTCTAAGGAAAAAGAGTCTTTTCATTATAACTTCCGGTCTGATGACGTCATGCACCTTAAACTTCGCACACGTCTTAAGTGGGTCAAGGTCATTCTATACACCAATATTTAGGCGATTCCGACAAACTTCGCCACAGACATCTATTCAAAATACATTTTTGCAAATTTTCAACCTGTCGCTAGAGGGCGCTCGAAGATTGCATGACGTCATCCGTAGATGATTTAAAGAATACTATCAGACAAGAGACTAACACCGTTAAAAGCAAGTTCATATCTATTACCACTTTCAAATAATAAGCCACTTCCGGTTCGGGCCTTTTTCGACCGGAAGCAAGGGTCACGTGATTTCACGCACACTGAATGAAATAAAGACCTCAACCTACTCTACCACTTGCCGGCAACAGAATGCTGCGGACGCGTACGGTTGATTTCTTATGCATTTTTAAATATTAAAATTGTCACAATTTAATTGCCTATAAATAAACACCGGATGACGTCATCATGACGTCATCATTACACAATGTTGTTTGAATTAGAGTCTTTGCTTGGACAAAGATTAATGTAAATGAATTACTGGCAAAGAGTCGAAAATGCCATCTGAAAATTGACATTTTTTTTTAAATCTCTGTGTACAAAGTCTATGGGAAAAATTAAATATTCAAAATTCTATAATAAATCACGTGATGACGTCAGCATGACGAAAAGTTTCGGCACACATCTTCAGATGATGGTCTAAGTGTGTGCCAGGTTTGAAGTCGATCGGATTTGAAAAAAAGGAAAAAGTGACTTGTAGAACGAAAACACGTGTTATCCTATGAGAAAAAAGTCTGAAAAATAAAAGAGAAAAAAAAAAATAACAGAAACAAGAGCTGTTTCGGTGTGTACACCGAAACAGCTAAAAAAAAAAAAAGGAAAAAAAAAAAACTTTAACGAAAACAAGAGCTGTTCCCAATTGAAATTGGGAACAGCTAACTAGAAATTGTGGTTGTGAACAACCACAGAGCTGTTCCCAATATTGATTATCTGTTGGACCCATAGACATATAAGTAGAGATCTATGTCTGTTTGCAACAGAAGATAGGGCTTCCCGCATTATGATTTGTTTTTATCAACGTCCCTGACTATCACTATGCATGAACATAAAATCTGTCAAACTTAGCCGGAAATCGGCTAAAACGGTCACTGTGGACAGGATTTGACCTCAGCAACACGTGCGCTGCGCGCGGGCTGACTGACATACGATATGTACAACGTACAATGTACGTGCATGCACATGTACATTGTGGACGTCCTGTGCATGTTTTAAAGCAGAGGTATTGTCAACCTGAAGTTTCAAGCGTGCGCGGGGCATGTCCGAGTTTGCTTATTGCCTTGAAGCTTTGAAATGTTTTAGACCTACCCTTAAATAGACAATTAAAGTAAAAACTAATATAAAAACTGCCATGGTTGATTTTTCAGGAATTTTCTAAGGAAAAAGGGTCTTTTCATTATAACTTCCGGTCTGATGACGTCATACACCTTAAACTTCGCACACGGCTTAAGTGGGTCAAGGTCATCATATACAACAATATTTAGGCGATTCCGACAAACTTCGCCACAGACATCTATTCAAAATACATTTTTGCAAATTTTCAACCTGTCGCTAGAGGGCGCTCGAAGATTGCATGACGTCATCGGTAGATGATTTGAAGAATACTATCAGCCAAGAGACTAACACCGTTGAAAGCAAGTTCATATCTATTACCACTTTTAAATTATAAGCCACTTCCGGTTTTGGCCTTTTTCGACCGGAAGCAAGGGTCACGTGATTTCACGCACACTGAATGAAATAAAGACCTCAACCTACTCTACCACTTGCCGGCGACAGAATGCTGCGGACGCGTACGGTTGATGTCTTATGCATTTTTAAATATTAAAAGTGTAACAATTTAATTGCCTATAAATAAACACCGGATGACGTCATCATGACGTCATCATAACACAATGTTGTTTGAGTAAGGGTCTTTGCTTGGACAAAGATTGGTGTAAATGAATTCCTTGCAAAGAGTCGAAAATGCCCTTTGAAAATTTACATTTTTTTTAAAATTTCTGTGTACAAAGTCTATGGGAAAAATTAAATATTCAAAATTCTATAATAAATCACGTGATGACGTCAGCATGACGAAAAGTTTCGGCATACATCCTCAGATGATGGTTAATAACTATGCTGAGTTTAAAGTTGATCGGATGTAAAATAATTGCCAAAGTGGCTTGTAGAATAAAAACGTGTACAAAACCTATGGGGAAAAGTGGAAAAAGAAAAAAAAAGAAAAACTAGAAATTGTGGTTGTGAACAACCACAGAGCTGTTCCCAATGTTGATTATCTGTTGGACCCATAGACATATAGGTAGATATCTATGTCTGCTTGCAACAGAAGATAGGGCTTTCCGCATTATGATTTGTTTTTATCAACGTCCCTGACTATCACTATGCATGAACATAAAATCTGTCAAAGTTAGCCGGAAATCGGCTAAAACGGTCACTGTGGACAGGATTTGACCTCAGCAACACGTGCGCTGCGCGCGGGCTGACTGACATACGATATGTACAACGTCCAATGTACGTGCATGTACATGTACATTGTGGACGTCCTGTGCATGTTTTAAAGCAGAGGTATTGTCAACCTGAAGTTTTAAGCGTGCGCAGGGCATGTCCGAGTTTTCTTATTGCCTCGGAGCTTTGAAATGTTTTAGACCTACCCTTTAATAGACAATTAAAGTAAAAACTAATATAAAAACTGCCATGGTTGATTTTTCAGGAATTTTCTAAGGAAAAAGGGTCTTTTCATTATAACTTCCGGTCTGATGACGTCATACATCTTAAACTTCGCACACGTCTTAAGTGGGTCAAGGTCATCATATACACCAATATTTAGGCGCTTCCGACAAACTTCGCCACAGACATCTATTCAAAATACATTTTTGAAAATTTACAACCTGTCGCTAGAGGGCGCTCGAAGATTGCATGACGTCATCAGTAGATGATTTGAAGAATACTATCAGCCAAGAGACTAACACCGTTAAAAGCAAGTTCATATCTATTACCACTTTCAAATAATAAGCCACTTCCGGTTCGGGCCTTTTTCGACCGGAAGCAAGGGTCACGTGATTTCACGCACACTGAATGAAATAAAGACCTCAACCTACTCTACCATTTGCCGGCAACAGAATGCTACGGACGCGTACGGTTGATTTCTTATACATTTTTAAATATAAAAATTGTCACAATTTAATTGCCTATAAATAAACACCGGATGACGTCATCATGACGTCATCATTACACAAGGTTGTTTGAATTAGGGTCTTTGCTTGGACAAAGATTGGTGTAAATGAATTACTGGTAAAGAGTCGAAAATGCCCTCTGAAAATTGACATTTTAAAAAAAAATTCTGTGTACAAAGTCTATGGGAAAAATTAAATATTCAAAATTCCATAATAAATCACGTGATGACGTCAGCATGACGAAAAGTTTCGGCACACATCCTCAGATGATGATTAATAACTATGCTGAGTTTAAAGTTGATCGGATTTAAAATAATTGCCAAAGTGGCTTGTAGAATAAAAACGTGTACAAAACCTATGGAGAAAGCGGAAAAAGAAAAAAAAAAAAAAAAACTAGAAATGTGTTTGTGGACAAACACTGAGCTGTTCCGACCGTTTTATTAATGACTGCTGTAAAGGAGTTTCATCCAGGTCGAATAAACATGTACATGCGTATTTTTTTGAAATTTTCTGTATCTATCTACGACCTAACAAACCTTTTGCAAAAAAAAAAAAAAATTAACCACGTTCCATTGATGAGATATGAGTAAAATTTATATTAAATCACATGATGACGTCAACGTGACTTCACTGTAATTTCTGTCTACAACATGTCCCAGAATACTTGCATACCAAGTTTGAACCCAATTGGACCTCCGGTTCTGTAGATATAGGGCCTTAAAGTATGCACTTTTAGGATTACGTAATGTGACACGTGATGACGTCATGATGATGTCATGATTCGGCATACATTTTCCGATGGTTGTATAAGTGTGTGCCAGGTTTGAAGTCGATCGGACCGTCTTTAATATAATTTTTGCAAAATTTGAACAAAATATTAAAATTTGAAAAATTCATAAAAAATCAGATGATGACGTCATGATGACGTCACTTCAGATTTTGAATGCTGTTATCCATACCTACCTACCCACCAAGTTTCATAACGATCGGACATACCCTTATATGTGAATCAAAAAATCACGTTTTTGATGACGTCATGATGACGTCACACATTTTAACAAATTTTGTGCATCTATCTATGACCTAACAAACCTGTTACAAAAAGAATTTTGAATTTACCACATTCCGTTCATGAGATATGAGTAAAAGGTCCAAAAAGTAAATAATTTATATAAAATTACACGATGACGTCATCATGACGTCACTGTAATTTTCGTCTATAACACGTCCCGGAATACTTGCATACCAAGTTTGGACCAAATCGGAATTCCGGTTCTGTAGATATAGGGCCTTAAAGTATGCTCTTAAAGGATGACGTCATGTGACACGTGATGACATCATGATGACGTCATGATTCAGTGCACATCTTCAGATAGTGGTCTAAGTGTATGCCAGGTTTGAAGTCGATCGGATTTGAAAAAATGCCAAAAGTGACTTGTAGAACGAAAACACGTGTTATCCTATGAGAAAAAAAGTGGAAAAAAAAAAAAGAGAAAAACTAAAAATAACAAAAACAAGAGCTGTTTCGGTGTGTACACCGAAACAGCTAACTAGAAATGTGTTTGTGGACAAACACTGAGCTGTTTCGATCGTTTTCTTAATGACTGCCGTAAAGGAGTTTCATCCAGGGCGAATGAACATGTACATGCGTATTCTATACAATGAGTGTCTATCCTACGTCCCTGACTATGCATGAACATAAAATCTGTCAAAGTTAGCCGGAAATCGGCTAAAACGGTCACTGTGGACAGGATTTGACCTCAGCAACACGTGCGCTGCGCGCGGGCTGACTGACATACGATATGTACAACGTACATGCATGTACATGTACATTGTGGACTGTGCATGTTTTAAAGCAGAGTTATTGTCAACCTGAAGTTTTAAGCGTGCGCAGGGCATGTCCAAGTTTGCTTATTGCCTCGAAGCTTTGAAATGTTTTAGACCTACCCTTAAATAGACAATTAAAGTAAAAACTAATACAAAAACTGCCATGGTTGATTTTTCAGGAATTTTCTAAGGAAAAAGAGTCTTTTCATTATAACTTCCGGTCTGATGACGTCATGCACCTTAAACTTCGCACACGTCTTAAGTGGGTCAAGGTCATTCTATACACCAATATTTAGGCGATTCCGACAAACTTCGCCACAGACATCTATTCAAAATACATTTTGAAAATTTTCAACCTGTCGCTAGAGGGCGCTCGAAGATTGCATGACGTCATCCGTAGATGATTTAAAGAATACTATCAGACAAGAGACTAACACCGTTAAAAGCAAGTTCATATCTATTACCACTTTCAAATAATAAGCCACTTCCGGTTCGGGCCTTTTTCGACCGGAAGCAAGGGTCACGTGATTTCACGCACACTGAATGAAATAAAGACCTCAACCTACTCTACCACTTGCCGGCAACAGAATGCTGCGGACGCGTACGGTTGATTTCTTATGCATTTTTAAATATTAAAATTGTCACAATTTAATTGCCTATAAATAAACACCGGATGACGTCATCATGATGTCATCATTACACAATGTTGTTTGAATTAGAGTCTTTGCTTGGACAAAGATTGGTGTAAATGAATTACTGGCAAAGAGTCGAAAATGCCATCTGAAAATTGACATTTTTTTTTAAATCTCTGTGTACAAAGTCTATGGGAAAAATTAAATATTCAAAATTCTATAATAAATCACGTGATGACGTCAGCATGACGAAAAGTTTCGGCACACATCTTCAGATGATGGTCTAAGTGTGTGCCAGGTTTGAAGTCGATCGGATTTGAAAAAAAGCAAAAAGTGACTTGTAGAACGAAAACACGTGTTATCCTATGAGAAAAAAGTCTGAAAAATAAAAGAGAAAACTAGAAATGTGTTTGTGGACAAACACTGAGCTGTTTCGACTGTTTTATTAATGACTGCCATAAAGGAGTTTCATCCAGGTCGAATGAACATGTACATGTGTATTCTATACAAAAAGTGTCTATCATATGTACAAAAAAAACCCCATATTTTCATGACGTGCTGATGACGGCACACATTTTTGAAATTTTCTGTATCTATCTACGACCTAACAAACCTTTTGCAAAAAAGAATTTTGAATTTACCACGTTCCATTGATGAAATATGGGTAAAAAGTAAAAATTGAATAATTCATATAAAATCACATGATGACGTCATCGTGACGTCACTGCAATTTTTGTCTATAACACTTCCTGGAATATCTGCATACCGACATTGAACCCAATCGGACATCAGGTTCTCTGAGGTCGATCGGACCTTATTTTGTATAATTTTTGCAAAATTTGAAGAAAATATTAAAATTTGAAAAAGTCATAAAAATCAGACGATAACGTCATGATGACGTCACTTCAGATTTTGAATGCTTTTATCTATACCTACATACCTACCTACCCACCAAGTTTCATAACGATCGGACATACCCTTATATGTGAATCAAAAAATCACGTTTTTGATGACGTCATGATGACGTCACACATTTTACAAAATTTTGTGCATCTATGTATGACCTAATAAACCTTTTACAAAAAGAATTTTGAATTTACCACATTCCGTTTATGAGATATGAGTAAAAGGTCCAAAAATTGAATAATTTATATAAAATCACGCGATGACGTCATCATGACGTCACTGCAATTGTCGTCTATAACACGTCTTGGAATACTTGCATACCAAGTTTGAACCAAATCGAACTTCCGGTTCTGTAGATATAGGGCCTTAAATTATGCTCTTTTAGGATGACGTCACGTGACACGTGATGACGTCATGATGACGTCATGATTCGGCATACATCTTCAGATGGTGGTCTAAGTGTGTGCCAGGTTTAAAGTCGATCGGATTTGAAAAAAGTCCAAAAGTGCCTTGTAGAACAAAAACACGTGTTATCCTATGAGAAAAAAACGTGGAAGAAAATAAAGAGAAATCGTGGTTGTAAACAACCACAGAGCTGTTCCCAATATTAATAATCTGTTGGACCCATAGACATATAAGTAGAGATCTATGTCTGTTTGCAACAGAAGATAGGGCTTTTCCGCATTATGATTTGTTTTTATCAATAATACGCCCTGACTATGCATGAACATAAAATCTGTCAAAGTTAGCCGGAAATCGGCTAAAACGGTCACTGTGGACAGGATTTGACCTCAGCAACACGTGCGCTGCGGGCGGGCTGACTGACTACGATATGTACAACGTACATTGTGGACGTCCTTCTTCATGTTTTAAAGCAGAGTTATTGTCAACCTGAAGTTTTAAGCGTGCGCAGGGCATGTCCAAGTTTGCTTATTGCCTCGAAGCTTTGAAATGTTTTAGACCTACCCTTTAATAGACAATTAAAGTAAAAACTAATACAAAAACTGCCATGGTTGATTTTTCAGGAATTTTCTAAGGAAAAAGAGTCTTTTCATTATAACTTCCGGTCTGATGATGTCATGCACCTTAAACTTCGCACACGTCTTAAGTGGGTCAAGGTCATCATATACACCAATATTTAGGCGATTCCGACAAACTTCGCCACAGACATCTATTCAAAATACATTTTTGAAAATTTTCAACCTGTCGCTAGAGGGCGCTCGAAGATTGCATGACGTCATCGGTAGATGATTTAAAGAATACTATCAGCCAAGAGACTAACACCGTTAAAAGCAAGTTCCTATCTATTACCACTTTCAAATAATAAGCCACTTCCGGTTTGGGCCTTTTTCGACCGGAAGCAAGGGTCACGTGATTTCACGCACACTGAATGAAATAAAGACTTTAACCTACTCTACCACTTGCCGGCAACAGAATGCTGCGGACGCGTACGGTTGATTTCTTATGCATTTTTAAATATTGAAATTGTCACAATTTAATTGCCTATAAATAAACACCGGATGACGTCATCATGATGTCATCATTACACAATGTTGTTTGAATTAGAGTCTTTGCTTGGACAAAGATTGGTGTAAATGAATTACTGGCAAAGAGTCGGAAATGCCCTCTGAAAATTGACATTTTTTTTTAAATCTCTGTGTACAAAGTCTATGGGAAAAATTAAATATTCAAAATTCTATAATAAATCACGTGATGACGTCAGCATGACGAAAAGTTTCGGCACACATCTTCAGATGATGGTCTAAGTGTGTGCCAGGTTTGAAGTCGATCGGATTTGAAAAAAAACCAAAAGTGACTTGTAGAACGAAAACACGTGTTATCCTATGAGAAAAAAGTCTGAAAAATAAAAGAGAAAAAAAAAAATAACAGAAACAAGAGCTGTTTCGGTGTGTACACCGAAACAGCTAAAAAAAAATAACAGAAACAAGAGCTGTTTCGGTGTGTACACCGAAACAGCTAAAAAGGAAAAAAAAAAACTTTAACGAAAACAATAGCTGTTCCCAATTGAAATTGGGAACAGCTAAAAAAAAAAAGGAAAAAAAAAAAATTAACGAAAACAAGAGCTGTTCCCAATTGAAATTGGGAACAGCTAAAAAAAAAAAAAAAAAGGAAAAAAAAAAACTTTAACGAAAACAAGAGCTGTTTCGGTGTGTACACCGAAACAGCTAATAATAATTTTTTTAAAAATCATTTTATTTTACTGTCTGTATTTGTTTGTTGAAGTCAAATAAATAATAACAATAATAACATGTGCGCATTTTTTTTTTTTTGGAGATGCATGCTATCGATGTTGAGTTTCAAGTTTGTATCGTGTTTTTAATTTACACACAATGATTTAGGGCCACCGTTAGCCCAGGTGGACTCCCTTTTGTCCCTACGTAACGGAGGGAGTCCAGGGTATGAAGGGCTCAAAACCGGGCGACAAAATTTATGACCAATATTTTCAATATTTTTACCTTGTTGGAGAAGCCAATTTTTACGTCGTAGTGTTCTATGTGTCCTTATCTATTGGGCCGCTGGGTTCAGGAATTCCATATGCGATGCTGACCGACCTTAATCAGGAAAATAAACTCTAAAGCAACGTTAAACTTGTACGTGTTTGTAGACTCTTTTCATCAGTTTCTGACCGCCGAGTCTATTCTAGTCGTACACGACGTACGTCCGTGCAGCGTGTAGTCTGGTTCCCTAGACCTGACAATTATTTTCGGCACTCATATCACGTCTGGTCTGGGAGCCAGACTATGCAGCGTGAATATGCAGTGCGCACGCGCGATTTGCTTAGTAACCACCCTCATACGCACGCGCACTTACTTGAAGGCGCGGTCGCTAATCCAATGACCGAGCGTGTTTTCGCGCAGTTACCAGAAACATGTTTCGGCTTTGGTCATTGGTTGAGCGTTTTCGTGACGTCGATTGGCTGGAGTGACGTCACTGTCCCAACCAAAACTAAACAAACGAGGGCGCTAGCGTGCGTGCGCGCTTTCGTGCGCACGTACATGACGTACGACTCGGGAATAAAACTGATGAAACGAGACTACAAACACGTACAAGTTTAACGTTGCTTTAGAGTTTATTTTCCTGATTAATGTCGGTCAGCATCACATATGGAATTCCTGAACCCTGCGGCCTAATAGGTAAGGATATATAGAAAATGTAGGCGTGAAATAAGCTTGTGTAACAAGGTAAAACGTAACAAAAATCTGGTCCAAATTCTGGGTGGTCTTATGTAGAGAATTCTCATCCTGGACGTTAGTCGTAATGCAATGAAGACTTCGTCCAACCTGGGCTAGGGCCACCGTATGCAATAGAAATATCCCGCCAACATACCTTGCAAACGCTTGCTGATTTATCTTTTCTGGACGTTGTGATAAACTCAAACTCTATTACCAATTATTCCAACCATAGTCTTATTAAATTCCTAGATTTTGACCAATCAGCGGACACTTTCTATATCGGGTCTTCGGTCATTCACCCGTTGCGCATCATAGACAATGGATAACAACAACAAAATATGTCACGGGCTCTGTATCATGTTACGCGATAATGTACCTGGCTGTTGTTGTATTACAAAACACTGCATTTGAATTGACAAATTGAACCATTTAGTCCTGATTTAGGAATGAAATGATGTCACGATTTAGTTTTAGTCGACTCTGATTGGCTGGCGCGTGGCTTGCACATATCTGCATGTCTAGACATATCAGATGTTAAAAGGAGACTTGCTCCGTGGATAACAGGTCATACTCGGACTATGTACCTTCTGGCACTATCATATTTTCGATATTTGTATGGGAAGGATATTGGAACTTTGATAGACGAATTACTTGCATCTAGAATTTCACCGTCTCAAACACCCCCCCCCCCATAGCATTACAAAGACCAAACAAAATATAGTGCTAGAAGGCATACATGTGCCTTCTAATTATTGAAGTAGCCATGGGCCTATAAGACATGGAAATTAACAAATTGCAGGGCAACACTCTGACACTATTTAGATGTGTCCTGCATCTGCTGTGCATGCCTAGCAGACAGTTTTTGGCAGGAAACCACCAGGTTTGACGGTACAATGTATAGGGACTACATGCGATTTCTGTTTAAAAGGTTTGAAAAGCCACTATTTGTGTCAAGTTAGAGAAGACGTAAAACTGATTTCGTAGCCATATCAATTTTCAAAATTGTATACGGGGTTACTCCGGGTTCGACCTTTACTCTCTTTTTTTAAATAGCCAGCTGGGCTACTGAAACAGACTCTTAACTAGCCTGTGGGCACTTTCACTAGCCTGCATGCTTTTACTTTTATAGAGGGTACCTAGCCCAGGTGGACTCCCTTTCCTCCCTACGTTATGGAGGGAGTGCTCAAAACAGGGCAAACAAATTTATGACCAAGATTTTTACCTTGTCGGAGAAGCCAATTTTTATGTCTTAGTATTCTATGTGTCCTATGCAACCGGGGGTTCAGGAATTCCATATCTGTGAATAGCTTGAGTAACTCCAGCTTAACAAGCTCATCAGGAATTCACATGTTACGCTGGAGACAGATGTACATTGTAAAAGTGAGATCGTAAGAGACCCTTAAAAAACGGCCTCCACGAAATGGTCCTTTTTTCCCTTCACACAATGGTCCTTTTTCCCTCTATCCCAACCCAGATTCCATTAAGCATACCTAATACTATGCACTCAGTCATTCACGATGCTAATGATCGACTTCAAACAGAACAAAAGTTACTAAAATATGAAAAATAATGATGATTTCGGTGGCTCTGCTTCAGAAAAATCATCCAGTGCTGTACTGTCATGGCCGGCTGTGGTGTGGTTATTGCGTGCTTGAGCCGATCAGCCAATCAGATTAATCCTTGATTATTCATGCTGAGTAGGACATCCAACAGTCGTCGGGTCGGTAGTACATTCTGCATATATACACAGTACAGTATTGACATCTCAAATGGAATTACATCGAAAGTACGTCTATTTGCAGACAACTGTATCCTTTACGGACAGATAGACAAAATCAACGATAGCCAGGATCTTCAATATGATATTGACCACCTCTGCACATTTGAACAACGATGGCAAATGAAGTTTAACAAGTCTAAATGTTACACCATGCAAATTACCCACAAAAAGAAGCCAATTCTAGCAGATTACAAGCTGGGAGATATGACACTACAAGCTGTAACCAACCACACTTACTTAAGAGTCGGAATCAACAACAAATTAAGCTGTGCAACTCATATTCAAAGTATCACCGCAAAAGCTAACCAAATCCTAGGACTGCTAGGTAGAAATCTGTACAGCTGTTCTTCTGAAGTAAAAGCGAGGGCTTATAAAACACTAGTCAGACCTCGTCTAGAGTAGGCCTACTGTTCATCAGTCTGGGATCTCCATCATAAGGAACATAAATTACAGCTGGAAGGGGTTCAACGACGATCTGCCAGATTTGTCCTCAACAACAACACAAAGAGGGAGAGCGTCACCAAAATGCTGTCCCAAATGGAATGGGAGCCCTTGGAACATCGTAGAGCACGTATGTTTCAGCCGCTCATTTAGTTTGCGCGCATGCGCACTCAAAATATGAAATACTGATAATCAGCAAACATTGATGTTTGCAGTCGCAGTTTGACCCACTGAAGTATCGGTTAACATCACGCTCGAAATACTTTGATAAATTTTTCTTTCACGTGGACAGGAATTTTAGGCAATCAAAGTCACTTTTGCAAACCTTAGCGCAAAAAAACAGAGAGTATTTGATGCATTTTTTTTGTTTTTCCGTGTCGTGTAGTACGAAAGTATTGGGTCACAAATTCAAAACAGGCGACAGTTTAGGGGATAATTTTTCAGTTTTGCCGAGTAATTGTAAACTTGTCTTCACTGAAAAATGGTAAAGGATGCCACGGAAAGTGCGATGTATAAATATCATTTAAGTCGCAAACTGTTTCAATGAGAAAAGTAAGGTCTCACGTTATACGTTTTTTCGTTGAATGTAACGTTAGTGTGCACGTACATGTACCTGTACACAGACCCTGGAATCTGGCCCGTAAATGTATGGCTAGCCACGCGCCACACGCCGCTCCGTTTGTAATCTTTTGACGCGTTGGAAATGTATACATTTAACTGAAACGATTTACAACTGACAGGTTCCCGGCCCTGAAATGCAGTTAAGTACGATCATAGAGGGCACTGGGACCAGTGTATTTGTGCACAAAGCTTTCAAAATGGGTTTACTCGAAAAATGACGATTTTGATAAGCTACAGGTTTCCTTCTTACATCAAATCACCTGTAAAATTAAAATAATCTATCATCCTTTCCGATGGTACTACGGCTGCTCTGAGGTAAACCCGGCAAATTGTCCAAATGTGTAAACCAAACTCAAAAGCGAACGATGTTTTTCCTTTTCATTTTGTACATTTTTGTCAATAATTATTGCCTTTTTTTATATATTTGAAAAGGTTTTAAGCGCCGTTACCACACTGTAGAGACAATTTATATCTTTGTTCACTTGGTCTACTGATAATTTTTGGTTTGAATCACCTTTTAAGTACGTTTGAAAAGGATACATTTTAAGACATGAAAACCAGACAATCGTTCAGTGCGTCGTCTGCTACCGCTGTTTGCAAGCCGACGACGCGGAGGAAACCATTGCGCATGCGTGAGAAGACAACGCACGCACGGTCTATGGGGCTGAAACATACATGAGAGCTGCCCAGAGATTGACCCTCCTCTACAAATCTGTCAACAAAATCGTTGCCATCAATACGGACTCAATACCAGGCCAAACCTAACCATTCTACAAGGCAACAGGCAGCAATCTCTTTCATTAAACCATCCGCACATAAAGATTGCTACAAGTTCTCATTATACCCAAGAACTTTTGCTGAATGGAATAAATTACCACCGGAAATACGTCAAGCACCAAGCACTGCAATTTTCAAGTCGAAACTTCAATCTCTTAACATAGATGACATCATCAGGGGGGCCCACTTCATGTAAATATCTGCTCAGTCACCTCACGCCTGCATATTACATCCCTGCTGAGGAGATTATGCAGTGTTCCACCAGAACCAGAACCCTACAGGCTATTGGCCATGACCCGACGACTGTTGGATGTCCTACTCAGCATGAATAATCAAGGATTAATCTGATTGGCTGATCGGCTCAAGCACGCAATAACCACACCACAGCCGGCCATGACAGTGCGGCACCGAAATCATTATTATTTTTCACATTTTAGGAACTTTTGTTCTATTTGAAGTTGATCATTTAATAGCATCGCGAATGACTGAGTGCATGTTATGACTAGAGGCATGTTAATGTTATGACTGAGGTATGTTTTATTTGACAAAGTGTGACATGTTTTTGTACATGGTGGAAGTGTGGCCTTTATTTACGGAGGTAGTCCAGTAAATTGGCCGCATTTATGGGGCTAAATGATGGCTAGCCCCATTAATGTGGCCAATTTACTGGACTACCTCTGTAAATAAAGGCCACACTTCCACCATGTACAAACACACACATGTCGAACTTTGTCAGATTTTGATTTTCACATTTAGGCTTAGGCTAGTTTGTAGTTTATTTTTGCTTTAGAAGCATACTCACCCTCTTCATAGGCTAATCAGAAAGTGCTGCCTTTTTCAGATGTCTAATTTTTGTGAAACTTCATGTTGAAATGTTGATACGCTAACGTGTGCAATTGAATCTGGAAATTTCACGAAAAATAGACATCTGAAAAAGGCAGCATTTTTCTGATTAGCCCAAGTATAATAGTGAGTATGCTTCTAAAGCAAAAAATAACTACCTAAGCCTAAACGTGAAAATCAAAATTTGACAAAGTTTGACATGTATTTGTACATAGGCTACTACATGGTGGAAGTGTGACCTTTATTTACGGAGGTAGTCTAGTAAATTGGCCACATTAATGGGGCTAAGACTAGTGATGGCCACATATGGGAATCTTTCACTGAAATGAACTTACCAGCGTGCATTAGCCGTGCCAATATCAGTCGGAGAGGTTATCATCAATTGTTTTGGTTTTTTAATTAATAAGTAGGCCTACAGCTACTACAACAAATAGTACGAATACGATGATACAGCCTGGCTATAGTTACTGAAATTTGGAAAATGTACGGTCATGACATTCTCGATATATCTGTCGATTATATCGATGTATTTAGTTTAAACTAAAGCGCGCCCTCTATCGTGTTACTTCGCGTGAACGCAACGGTAGACTGCAGTCAAGTTGGTAATAATTTCTGTTTCATGCTACTTCGCTGCACTCATACGCGCACGCATGAAAATAACTCAAGGTTATTCAGATCAGTTCTAACACAATAAAAGGAAATATTAATTTTATTCAGACACTGGCAATGGATGTAGGCTTGCATGCACAATGATGCTGAATATTCAAGGTAATTATTACACTGGGATTTAACTGACAGTATCAATGACAAGTATATATTTGAATTATTCCTAAAAAAAATATAAAACAAAAATAATGAACAGTTTCAGATCACACAATAGCCAGGTATACTGCCCGGCCACGGCCATCTCGGCCCTTCAGGTTTTCTGCCTGGAAACACCATAACACACAAGCCACTTTCAAGACCGTCTTGGTCAGCATGAACTAAACATTAATAAAAGATAACATTGTTACAACACATGTAACTGGACGATTTCTTACAATACGAAAGCCTCTTGTGTTCATTGGGGCAAATGCCCTCATTTCACGGCCAAGACAATGTCAATTACATTACAACCGATAACATAAATCTGCAACTCTCTTAAATTAATTCATATTAGTAACACGGCTTCGGGTATACATTCAGTACACGCCTCTTAGCACGACAATCTCATTTCATTTCAGTTAACTTTTATGCTTTCACAACTCTGGACACTTGAAGATGTTTGCTTATACGTCTCTCTTAACATATGTAATTTTTTTGCAACAGTGGTCTTCAAACGAGCGTTTTGTAGATTTAAATCTTCGGCGATAGTATTGTTCGCTAAGCGAGTGGCCCCTCCGGGCCTTAGGCTGTGAAGGCTCAAACTTTTCACATCCTCAACTCCAATGGATTTCAGAGCATCCAAAAACAGAAAGTGAGGGGAGTAAAAATGAACTGATCGTCCCCTTTATTGATCCCAGCCTTGTTCATGAATTGGTCAAAATGGAATATGGAGAATTAATCTTGTGAGATATGGGAAGAAAAGCTACATTGCCTTCTGTAAAAATGTCGGTCTTAGATTTTGAGACCTCGTGCATCTGGTAAAGGGGTGAGATGACTGGCTTTGATGTCGGCGATTTCATTGTGTCTAAATAATAAGGCGAACAAACATAGCAGGCTGCTCTGAGTTGGATGAGTGAGCAGTCGTCTCTGACAAAATTATCCAAAATTGTCTTGAGTTGTTCTAGAGACAAAGGGCTTTTCTGAAACGGAGGACGATAGACGGATAGAGGCATGCATTTCCTGAAACTGGTCCAGCGTTGTTGAACTACGGGTGAATCTACTGGGATATCTTTAATATCCATTAATGAATGGACTGGAGCCATTTTATAGCAGACGCAGTTGTTGTCATGATATTATCAGAATGAGAGATGCCCTTAATGCGAGATAGAAGCTGCCACTTTTTCGTCCCTGACCGGAGAGGACAGTGGGATTGTGCAACCAACCATAAATGTAAATCAACCATACATGTATGATGAATTGAAGGCACTTGTAAAAAATAAGAATTGCAGGTCCCAACTGCCTTTGTAACTGCTCTTTGGAATCCGAGACAACTGCTGGAAAATCTGCCCAAACTGGTTGCTCCAAAAAATATTTCGTACAAAAATAAGAAGAGAATACACTTGTAAATAACATTATACAGATAACAAATATCTATTCATTATTTTAAAGGGCTTGACAGAAATCTAATTTGAATGCTGCCCTCGAGGCAATTTGGTGTTGTAGTATAGGTACGGTGGCACAACAGTCGATCGTAAAAGGACCCCACTCACCGATGGATTCGTAAAACACTTCCGATAGACAGCAATCATCTACATCTATCAATTTTCTCATGAAATCGGCTTGATCGTTCAGGAATCGAGGGATCCATTCCACTTCTAGACGGATTCAATTATTTTAGGCAAAAACCCAAAATTTCAAAAGCCAAGGAAAGAAGATGACATTTCATGCTTCCAGTTTCGATGATCTTGGCCGCTGCCTGATTGTTTGTGAACATGCGTGAATTGGAAATGAGGGGAAGGAACGAACGAAGGGCAAATGAAATGGTTTCAAGTTCACACCAAGTTGAACTCTGTGTCCTTTCTTCAGAAGTCAAATGTGCCACATGGTTGTCATAGCATTATGACAGTGCCGGAGCCCACGAAACTGGCATCTGAACAGATTATCTTGTTAACCTTATATGGAAAGGAAAACAAATCGGTTATTGAGACGAGAAACACTATCATGCCAAAATGTAATTTCCTTGAGACAGAGCATTGAGGGTGATTACTTCGTGTTCGTCGCAGGCCTATGCAATAAGTATAGGCTATATACTTGACAGTTTGGTGTCATCAACCTGGCAACATATTCCCTACCACAGGTGACAGGGAAATGATTTGTCCAACGAAAGAATGGAGATCCCTAACTATGCGGGTAGGAGATTGACGCAGCGAAGTTATGGAATTATAAGTTTAGTTATTCTTCTGCCAAACACTTTGAGAGTCATCATCTAGGCGCTTGCGTCAAGTTGATCTGACATCGCGCACTCTGTAAGTGTTCTCCACTGTTCTCTGTCTGGTGCCAAGTGCCACGTGCATCTATCCTTGATGTTGACCCCCGTGGTTGTCAGGTCCTTGTTTACTCTCTTCAGCTTGTTCTTGCGGATTGCCTCTAGAAGTGCTTGCTTGGCAGGAGCTTCCTCGGGTAGTCTCAGGAGATGGCCTGTCCACCTAAGACGTCTTCGGGTAATGGCAGTACTCCAAGGGATCTCGTTGGTTCTCCTGTACAGTTCTTTATTGGTGATCTTCTTGGGCCATTTTATATTAAGGATTGAACGCAAGAGTCTTCTGTGAAATGCATCAATGTTCTCTTCTAGTGACTTAGTCAATGTCCATAGTTCGCTGTTGTATAGGAATACAGATGCTATGAAGGCGCGGAATGTTTTGAGTTTTGTGTTGTTTGAGATTGCATCACTGTTGAAGACATTCCTGAATTTGTTGAAAGATACCATCGAAAGTATTTTCCTCCTGGTAATATCTTGCTCAGTGTCGAGAAAAGATCCCAAGTATTTGCAGTTCTTCCAACTGGTGTTGCTTCCGTTTCTACTGATGAGGTGTTTCTCTGTCTTAGACGTGTTTACTGTGAGGTTTCGCTCTTTTAGTACCTCAGGTGCCTTCCTCTTCACAGTTGCTATCGGGTGGATATTGTTACTTGCCCAAGTGATGTCATCAGCATACTGTAATCCCATCTCAAAATATGCTGGCGGGCAAATGGCGTAGCTGTGGTTCTCGAGTTCCACAGGAAGGGATTGGGACTGTGTCTGCATGCAGTAATTGTGATCCTGAAGAGTGAATGGTGTCTCGGGTGTTTCCGGGTCAAGTTGTCTCAGTGCTTTTGCCAGGTATAGAGTGAAGAGAATGGGACTGAGGCAGTCTCCTTGAGGCACGCCGATGTTGGTTTTGAAGGGCTTACCCAAGATAGTTCCCACTCTGACTTGCAATCGAACGTCCTTAAGCAAGATTGCCAGTTAGTGGAGTTCGTCTTGCTCTAGTATCTCTTTAAGATCCTCCAAGAAACCACTCTCCTCACCGAGTCAAAAGCCTTTGACATGTCGAGCAGCAGTAGGTGAAGTTCATAGTTATCGGCTGTAATGGCCTTCTCTGCTAAGATCTTTAAGGCAAAGACCTGCTCAGTGGTGCCTCTGCCGTGTCGATAGGCTGCTTGGGAAGCTGGTATGTGGTCGTCTAATCTGTCGGCGATTCTCTTCGTCAAACAAATGGCCATTATTTTCCGGATAATTGTCAGAAGAACGATTGGCCTTATGTTCACTGGGGGTCCCTTTGGTTTGCCTGGCTTAGGAAGAGGAACGAGAATACCTTCTTTGATGTCGTCAGGGTAGATGCCAGTGCTAGCGGTTTCATTCAGCGTTCTGGCAATTTCTTGAGCAATCATCTCGGGTCCATACTTTAGCAACTCGGCACTGAGATTATCTTTTCCAGCACTTTTGCAATTTTTTAGTGATTGGATCGCCTTTTTGACTTCTATCTTGGTGAGGGGCTTGCTCATCATCCGTGGTGGAAATTCTTCAATTATAGCTTCATCATCCAAGTCAAACTTGCTTTGAAACCAGTTTCTGATGATCTGTTCTTGGCCAGCTGTATCGATGACCATGTTACCGCCTTCGTCTGCAACCAAGATCCTATTGGGTTGCCTCTGCTGTATATTTCTGATGGCCTTGAAATACTTTGTAGAGTCATCTTTCTGGTTTTCAATTTCTTCAGCTTTTCTTCTCAGTTCTTGTTCATGTATCTCTTTCTTTGTGTTATGGAGTTTGGTAAGAACGCTATTTCTTTCCTTCCTCAGTTCGTTTCTTTTATCCTTGTTTTGTGTCGCCTGAATGGTTTGAAAGAGACTCTTTTGCTTAGACGACAGTTCAGTGATAACAGGGTGTGTGACTTTAGTAGATTTGCTTACATACCCGAGGGTCTCAAATGCTGCTGAGAGGCAGGCTTTCTTGATGTTGTTCCATCGTTTGTTGCTGTCTGTTAAGTCTCTGCCCTATGGAATTTTCTGACATACAGTGAGTTGATACTTCCGTCGATGCTCGTGATCTTGTAGCAGTGTTGGAGCAAAGGCTTTGACCCTCAAGGCCAAGGCCAAGGCCAAGGCTTTGACCCTCAAGGCCAAGGCCAAGGCTTTGACCCTCAAGTCTCGAGGCCAAGGCCAAGGCTTAACCCTTAAGGCCAAGGCCAAGGCCAAGGCCCTGTTTTATGAAATGACCACTGATATAGAACTAATTATATTCACATGAGTGACACATCATCACGCAAGGGCGGATCCAGAACACAATTTGGGGGGGGGGGGAGAAATTTTGGTCCCCCCAAAAAAGTGGGTCAAAAAAAAATTACGGCTCGGGCTTCGGGGCCCGCTTAAGGGCCCCGAAAAAAATTTGGATTCGAGATGCTCTGTGGTGCGATTTGTGGCAATTTCTGACCATTTTAATCGATGTTTTTTGAGGAAAAGGTGGTGGTGTACTCATTGCCTGCCTTTATTACGACGTCACATAAAAAAAAATGGTTTCGGTTTTGTTTGTTTTTTGAGGGGGGGGGGGGCATGGCCCCTTTTGGCCCCCCTGGATCCGCCCTTATCATCACGAATTGCTCGTTACGAAGAACATTAGAACAACATTTCTTTAATTGCAATCAACATGCTCGCATAGGCCTACACCGTTTTATGGCTACACTGTATCTATTAAAGTATAAGTTCTGGTCTTCAATATGGTTTAACTAAACAAAATAATGATTTACTTCTATATTGACACACAATTCTCCCAAGTGTAACAAAAGGGGGATCCAAGAAACTGATTTGGGAAATTTTTAGTTGCTGGCCCAACATGGTCAGAAATATCAGCATTATCTAAAACAGATACATGCAAATCTTTAGCACTTATCAGGGAGACATATACAACCAATCAGATCTATTCCATAGTTATATGCAATTAAAGTGATCATCTCATTAGCCCCACAAGTGTACGGAATATTTTTGCAGCAAATCTACTACAATGGTAACAAAATGTGATGCTACAAAAGTGGAAGTTTGCCAACACACAAATCTATAGGGCGCTTCCCTCCTCCATGGTAATACGATTAAAATGGTAACAGCAAAATTTCGAACAGATTTATCTGGAAAATGCAAAAATCTAAGGGCCTTGAAGAGCCTTGACTCAAAATCGCAAGGCCCTGAACCCTCAAGGCCAAGGCCAAGGCCAAGGCTTTTGCCCTCAAGCCTCGAGGCCAAGGCCAAGGCCCTAAAATCCAGCCTTAAGGCAGCCTTAAGGCCAAGGCCCAGCATCAAGGCACTACATCACTGTCTTGTAGTTTGGCCAGGTTTATTTTTGTTACTTTGGTATGCCGGGATGCTTTCTTCTTTGGAGACAGCTTGAAAGAAGCCCTGACCAACTTGTGGTCTGATGTTAAACTGCATCCTCCAAAAGATCTTGAGTCTGTGACCTCCTTCCCTCATGTGTTAGGTAGTATAATGTAGTCAATTTGGTTATAGTACGGGTTGCGTCGATTTGGATTGTTTGTTTCAGGACAGGTCCACGTAATTCGATGTCTTAAACTGTGCCTAAACGTAGTGTTAGTTAGAAAAAGGTCATATTTTAGACACAGTTCAAGTAGCCTTTCGCCATTACTGTTCAGATGACCTTTTCCAAATTTCCCAATGTTATTTCTGTGAGTTCTCCATGCACTCCGGGTGTTTTTCACTTTTTGGAAGTGTCGGAGCATATGCATTGATGAGATTAACAGTTGTGTCATCGTTCAAAGCAATAGAAGCCGTTGCTATCCGATTACTTGTAATGTTGATCTTTGCATCGAGGCCGGAATCAATGAAGAATCCTATTCCTTGATATGAATTGTCCGATGGTCCCGTGTAGAAAAAGTTGTATTTGTTTCTTCCATCGCTGGTGGTCACTGCGCGCGATCCAGAATCGCGTAAATGCGTTTCCTGAACTGCTAGTGCACATAGTGAATATGTTTGCATGTCTTTTGCAACATCTTCCAGGCGATCATTCTTCAGGATTCCTTGCAAGTTGAAGGTTCCAATGTTACACTTCATGAAGTTAGCTTTATGAGAACAGTGGAATACTCAAAACAGAAACTGACTATAGGTGAGGAGGAAAACTCTTACCCAGTGGCGCGTCACTGCCACAACCGTACTTTGAGAGTACCCGAGTGCGAATCCCAAATCATGCCTAACCAAACAATGGAGGTAGTGGGATCCCAAACACTTTTGCTAATATTGTAAATGGATCCGGCATTCAATAAATCTGCTTTGACTTAAGCTGGCACATCAGTGGCCAATTTGAGGTGCAAGCCATGAGACATTTTCGGGGTACAACTATACAACCATCGTCCAGATACAGGGCAATAAAAATGCCACATACTGCAGCGGAGCGCCAGTGAGAGGCCAGAGGCCACAAGGTAAAAATGTGAAATGAAAATACCATTATACGCCATCAATGCATCTGGAAAAGCCCAGATACTTGTGATACTGTGGATCGATTTCTACGTGGTGGTAGCCTGACTTAAAGTTAAATGAAAACAACAGAGCATCTGATTGAAAATACTGAACTGCAATCCTCCAATCGTCAATTTTGAAACGATCTTTCCTGGCGTACTTGTTCAACTGACTCAAATCCAGAATCAAACGATTTTTGTTCGATGCTCGACACACTACTGAATGGATAGCTTTATATTTGAAGCCAGCAATTCTAAAACAGATTCCGTGACAAAGGTAGAGTGTCAGAGGGCTGATACATTGTTATGAAAATACATCGAAGGTGGACCTTCTAAGAATTATTTTGAAATATTCCTTTACAATGGACATAATCATGTTCGGAGCATATACGGGACCAGAATTCACCATGTGTTCTTAATCTACCCTCAGTTACTTAAAACTATCAGACGCCAAATTGGGATTTTGATATTCAGAAGGTACATAATGTCTTTGAATTGTCGACGACCGGTTCAATGATTGGGGGGAGACTGAGCCTCGGGATGCGGTACACATCTCTGTTGTGACGGCAATCGGGGACAACATTGGTCGATCATAGGACAGTGGGGCTTGCCCTGGGTATGAGACGCTCCTGCTGGCTTGACCGCCGAAAATGGGGTTGCATCCGAGTCTCGATCTTTGCTGATAGAAGCCGTCATTCGCGGGATTGAAGGGGGGGGGGCACTGTTGTGACCAATGTCCCGGCGTACCGCAGGTAAAGCAGTAAAAGCCTGACTTGCCTGTAAGTAAAGGAATACGCAACAACAGAGCACAAAATACGAACTACAACGGAACAGGGAGGGAGATCTTAAGAAGCCGGCTATAGGGAAACAGTGAGCGTTCAGCATGCATGTGTGCTTAATTGAGCCTGAAGTGAGGGTGAGCTTAAAATGTTAAATACCAAAATGGTTCCATTTTTAGCAAAGGATATGTAGGGATGCAACTGCAATTATGTAACAGAAGAATTATGTTGTATGTGCCAAACAAAACTACATTTACATATCAAAACGGACAGGCAAACGTCATAGACGGTATAGTCTTTCCAGCCGTGTGGTTACGAAGGCCGATTTCTAAAGGTTATAGCCTACTTTATTTTGAATGAAACAATTAACATGCACAAATTAGACAATGTTCGCGGGCGAAATCTTTGAAAATCAATTACTCCCGTCTGGAAGACCGTATCTTCATGCAACTTTCAGGGATTGTTTCCCTCATAATGATCCAACTATGTGCTAAAATCGTTTTGATATGTTCAGTAGTTTCCGTTAAAATTGGAACAATAGGCCTATGCATTTTAAAAGTTGTAACACTGGCGTTTGCAATATCTGTCAATCTTTTCAAGCATCACAAATAATATTATTAAAGTTCCTATCCATTATGGTGTGCAGTACAAATTTGTACAATAGCGTCCTTTACGAGTAATTAATTAGATAAATATCACCCCTTTTGCCTGCTTCCATTGGTCGATACCGAGACCTATAACGCTGAGTCACGCCGAGTGACGCTAATGAATAAGCTAATATGTGCTTCGTCGTTGTTGCCCCCAAATCGGTCAAGCACGCAATCCAACCTAAAAACCATGCACGTGAGTTAAGTCGTCAAAAAAAACCTCCTCAAATTGTTGCTCGGATATAGTTCAAGGTGTACAGTAACACCAGCTTTTCAACAATACACTGTAAAAAATCGGGTTGAAATTCTCTCATTTGGGTAAAATTCTATATCATCTAAGTAACTTAGATGATATAAGTGTTCAACTACAATTAACTTGTTTACAAAACTTGAGGAGATTCCTAGAAATCGAGATAAATACATAAATGTTTGGACGTTTTCGAACGACTTCTTCCCGACTTGCAATTGGTTAAGCTTTACCAGTAACCAGTATTGACGTTCGGCATCGATGACGGCGATTTTTTTTCACTGACATGAAGTATGGTGCTCCATATGTGCCAACGGCGTCGCATTTGTCGGTTTTTTTTGGCGGCACCTCTTTTTTTTTTTGGCGTCGAATTTTAATTTTTTTTTGGCGTCGCATTTTTTTTTGGGCGTCGCGTTTTTTGGGGGGCGTCGCATTTTTTGGGGGGGGCGTCGCATTTTTTTTTTTTTTAGCGTCGAATTTTTTTTTGTCGTCGCATTTGTTTTTTTTGCGTCGCATTTGTTTTTTTCACGTAGCATTTTTTTTTTAAACAAATATATATTGAACGAAACCAATATATATAGAACGAGAAACAATTATATATAGAACGAAAATCAAATATATATAGAACGTCAATCCAATATATATAGAACGTAACTCCACTTTTTATAGAACTAACTCAAATATATATAGAACGAAACTCAAATAAATATAGAACGAAACTCAAAAATATTTAAAGCAGATATCTAGCAGAATTCTGCAAAATTGGTGATTTGGACGGAAAAATATAGCAGAGCTGATTTGCTTGCAAAAAAAAACTTAATTTTTTTGGCCAGTCTAACCGTTGAGGTACGAGAACACAGTAAAGTACTGTAGACATTGGAAACCAGGCTAGACACGAGCCATTTAAAAAAGAATAATAACTTTTTTTAGAAAGGAAATTTTATGATTTTTTTTTTATTTTTTTTTAATAACATCTGCATATGAGTATAAGTGTTTATAATGTATTTCGTGTAAATCATATGTGATTTGGCAGATTTTTGTTTAATCAATCAGATTTTGGAAGAACATCTAGCAGAATTTGGCATTGACCTTACAGTCACCCTGAATTGAGTCCATTTGCAACTTGCTTCGTTTTATATAATTATTACAATTCTCGTTCGATATATTTTTCTCGTTCTATATATATTTGAGTTTCGTTCTATATATATTTGAGTTTCGTTCTATATATATTTGAGCTACGTTCTATCTATAGTGGAGTTACGTTCTATATATATTGGATTTACGTTCTATATATATTTGATTTTCGTTCTATATATATTTGTTTCGTTCCATGTATATTTAACAGTTGTTGACTGATGTGATGTGGGATATGACGTTTTGAACACCCGAGGGACGCATAGCGCCCGAGGCGAAGCCTCGGGCGCTATGCGTCCCCGAGGGTGTTCAAAACGTCATATCCCACATCACATCAGTCAACAACTGTTAATTGTCATACCTCTGTCTTGATGATGTGTTTTACTTGTTTTTCTAAGGGAAATTAAGGGTGGCAAACTGAAGGAATCTTGGAAAAAATTCTCATTCAACATATATAGATGTAGGGGCATTAAAACAAGCTTAAGTTCAGGGAAATTTTGGGTAAATGTTTTACAAGTTTAATAAAACAAAATCTTATCCCCTGGCATATTTTATAGTGGTAGGGACAATGAATAAAAACCTGGTTTGTAGTGAAAAACGAAGTTCTGAAGGCCTAGGCACCGTTACTAGAGTCAGTCACGACGTAAACATAATCTTAATGCCGCTCGTCGCTGGCCGCCAAATTAAAGTAAATATCGTCTGCAAATGCACTGCTCCCTCACTGCTATACATTATATTGTGGAACGTGAAAGTACTGCGGGGTACCAGTGAGTACAAGTATAGTCTGGTTTAAACGCGGTCCGCGCATAATGGTTTGGACTGTGGGGCGGGGACTAGTCTACATGCATGTGATATCACAATGTGATATACAACGGGAGTGTGCCATGCATATTTATCGCCCGGTCAGGTGATCGTCCTGGGCCAATGAAAATACAGTATAAAGACAGAGGTATGACAATATTAGTTATCTTGCGAGCGCGAGTGGAACACGGAATAATGTAGTGCGCCTGTGTCTCACATACCACGAGGCCGAAGGCCGAGTGGTATGTGGGACACAGACGCACTACATTTTCCGTGTTCCACGAGCGCGAGCGCGATAACGAATTTATCTTCAAGCAAACTTGACGCACAGTCAAGTTGGAACACGCATGCGCTGTGTAACGTACCCACGCGCAACTTTTGAATTTCCAGTGAATTGTGCAGCACTAATCGCGTCACTTAGGCTTAGAATAGCGCAATACGCGGAGTGCGGTATGGACCGTGGCCGTTCGGTATGGTAATATCATAGATATTCTAGATATATCATAGATATATCATAGATATATCATAGATATTCTTTTTATTCTATTCTTTTTATTCTAGATAATCGTAGATATTCTTTTTATTCTATATCTATGGGTTATATGTAGCACGGCTTGTTGCCATGGATCGACCAATCAGGATCGAGGATTCAAGTTTGCTTGAAGATAAATTTGTTTCTCGCTCTATATTTATTTGTTTCGTTCCATATATATTGGTTTCGTTCTATATATTGGTTTCGTTCTATATATATTTGTTTCGCAATAAAGTCATAAAGGGCGCCTCATAGAACCCCCCCAGAAAAAATGCGCCGCCCAAAAAGAAATTACGGAGCCCCTAAAGGGACATCCAAAATTATTTTTTTATCGCGTGCGCACGACATAATATCTTGTGCGTACGACATATATCTCCCCCGCACGACATATATCTCGTGCGCACAAGATAATTATCTCGTGCGCACGAGATAATTATAAGTATTAACGGAGCTTGCTGCACGCGCAGTGGACGAGTTTGTGTGTAACGAAAGCAGCGTGTCAGGCGCTTTACGCTATACATTTCAAGTCATATCAGTTAAAGGACGGGGATGTTTTTTAGGGGGGCGCCACCGGTGATTAATTTGGTCAAGTTTTGCCTTTTTCTGAGAGAGAAGTGTTTTATGCAAAAAAGAACCAGTACGTGCTGGCAAAAATCAGGGAATTGGTGGACAATAACAAGAAAATTGCCGACGTGAATTAAAATTGATTTAAAGGGGAAGGAAATGAGGATTTGTTATCGGCATCAGCAGTTTGAATGGATGCGAGTCAGACGGTCTTACTTTCCTTCCCATTTTAAACGAAGTCTCATTATGAAGAATGAGTGGAAAGTAGCGAAGAATGGTCAACTTTTAAAATCTCTAAGGGTGGGAATAAAGTTAAAGCCCCTGCCCAGAGCAATCAGTTCAATGATTGACAGCTTTTTAGCCTTTAGCAGTGATTTTCTTTGCCTCATTTTAACGGTTTTTTTTTGCAAATTACGGGACTGGTCAGATCTTTCTCCGGCTGGTTTTGGTTGGCTTTTGTTGATTCTCCTCGCCATGCCCAAGCAGACTCCGATGGATGTGTTTATAGTGGAGCTAGGTCCATTTTTTTTGGCCCAATTCGTGTACTTTGTTTTAAAAGCATGGAATTTGGCATGTGGGGTCAAAATGGACTAGAAATCATTTTAAGGGTGCAACCTTGTATTAAAATTACCATAGACACCATACCAGTGCTAAATGCCCATACTTCAAAATTCTTATAAAAATACTCCGAATTCTCACATGTATATAAGCTGCACAGAAAAATAATGATGAACATGTCATCTTTCATTTTCTGTTCATTTTTTGGTGGGTTAACCATTGACTTTTCGAGATATTCTAACCCAAAGAAGACGTCCCCTATTTTCCCCAAAGCGGAAAAGTAGCCATCTTGAAAAACGATCCCTCCACAACATAGCGCCACTTTCGAGCCCAATTGCATCCATAATGCTCAGAGTTGATAAAATTGGATTTGGATACCTTTTCGAACGATTTTTCCACGACTTTTAGGTCAGCTTTACCAGTATTTTTTCTTCATTGCATCTGATGAAGAAGATGTTTCTACGAAAGCTTATGCACAAATGTTGCTTTAGTTAGTCATTAAAGTGCTACATTTGTTTTTTTCTTCTGCTATTATGATTAAAATGTTAAATTATAACAAAAGAAGAAATTCTAAACTTCATGTCTGTGAAAAAATCGCCGTTATTGATGCCCAAAACGTCAATACTGGTCACTGCGTATTCGAAATACGAAGTGGATGGATCAGGATCACTGATCTCTATATAAAGTCTTTATATAGAGATCAGTGATCAGGATCCAGTCTAGGTCACCCCCATCTCTCTGTTTCTGGCCGTTGATGGGGTACTTGTGCCGGAGCCCACCGCGGTGGAATCACGTTTAGAATCGCGGGAAACGCAGGTTGCGAAATATTGTCCAATTACATGACATAGGCCTACAAATGGACGCGGAGCGCGCAACATCTCAGACAAACAAAACTTAGCGGGCAAAAATTCCATAGGGTTGTCTAAGGGGCGTGGCCAATTACTCGCAAACGGCGATAGGTCAAGACCCCGCCTCTTGACTTCCTAGATTTCGACCAATCAGCGGGCGCATAGGCCTATCGAGTCTTCGGTCATTCGCCCGTTGCGCGTCACTGTGGACATGGATTAAAAAAAAAACTGTCACGGCGCGCGGCGCTCGTTATAATGTTACGCGAATGCGCTCCCGGCTGTTGTTGTATTACAAAACACTGCATTCGAATCGACCAATCACAGCGTTAGTCCTGATTTGGGAATGAAATGACGTCACGATTTAGTAAAGTCGACACCGATTGTCTGGCGCGTGGTTTTCATAAATTGCATGTCAGGAGATGTCAGACGTTCGACCGGAGATAGATAAGGCTATGTGGAGAACGGGTGCTACTCAGACTAACGGTCATGAACGTAGTTGAACGTAGTAGGGTGTGACCGTGAGTTGACCATAGAAGATCCTATTAGTCGTAGTTAAACGTAGTTAAACGTAGTTATGAACGTACTTTGACCTTGGAGGAAAGCCATGATTTGGCCGTAGTTAGCTCAAAAGTTTCCAACATGTTGAAAATATGTCTACGGTCAGCGTGAATGCCTTTACCGTACTGTGATCCTAGTATGTACGTTGTCAACCCTAGTGGCTGTCCCCACGCCGTGGCCGACCCACACTACGGTCGCGAGCTTTTACCATAGTACAACGTATAGTTGACCCTAGTTGACCATAATTGCACGTAGTTCACACACGTAGTTCGACCGTAATTCAACGTAGTTGACGTAGTTCAACCCTAATAACTCTAGCCGATTTGACCGCAGTTCAACGTAGATCAACGTAGTCGACATTAGTTGCACGTACTTCACCCTCCCAAACCGTTCTTTATATTTGCTCTTTTGCCAATTTTGAACCTACTTCGACCATACTTCACCCTACTTCACCCTAGTTGACCGTTGTTACACTACGGTCAACTACGGTCAAATGAACTACGTTCAACTACGTTCATGACCGTAAGATGTGACCACCGCTTAAGTTTTGCCAAGCGGAAGTCAAAACCCTTGTTAAAATTATATAGAAAGCACAAAAACGTTTTGTTCTCCTCATGCCTACCCCTTCGTTTCTTTTTAGGTGTCAACTTAGGTCAAACCGGGGTCATGCAAGGGGTCAAATTGAAAATTATCCCAATTATTGCAAGAGGTATATCAAATTACGCGTCTGGTCATAAGAAATACAAAAATTAATGTTTGCCGTATATCCAAACTTCACTTATTTAATTTAAATTAGGTTTTGCCCTTCACCGACGTATAAAAACTGTATACTCAGTGTGCTGCCTCCCGAGTGAAAGTTGGGGAAAAAATCACTCGGGTGGGACTCGAACCCACGACCTCCTGCTTTCTAGTGCAGACGTCTTACCACTCGACTACCGAGCTAACGGAATCAGTTAGCTGGTTATGTCGCTTATGTCCCTATGGACAGAAACATGGAAAGGTCACGTGACTTTGACCGTTCGGGGTGTCAAATTTATCAACATGGTCAAGATAATGCAATTTGAATGCTTTTGGTGTCCAATTATATGTTTTCTGAAATGACAAATTCAACGATGCAACTTAAAACAATCAAATGGCCATCTTCACCCTGAAATTTCAAATTGTGCCGGCCAGCAATGTTGGGTGTAAAATCCTGCATGTATTGTGTTATTTTGAAATTTTAAGGTGAAGATCATTATTTTGATGTTTTAAGTTGTATAGTGGAATTTATTATGTCAGGAACAATTGCACCATCTTGACCATGTTGATAAATTTGACCCCGAAGTCAAAGTCAGGTGACCTTTCCATGTTTTTGTCCATAGCGGCATAAATTACGTTTGGAGATATGGCAAACTATAGATCATTGTATTCCTTCTGACCAGAACAGTAAATTTATATATTCTTGAAATAATTGGAATAATTTTAAATTTTGACCTCTGCGTGGCTCCGGTTTGATCTTAGTTGCCCCCCAAACAGAAACGAAGGGGAAGGTGCAAGGGGAACAAAATATCTCTGTGCTTTCTATATACTATTATGAATTTCGAAAAAGGTTTTGACTTCTACCAAGAAGGGGACTACGAAATGTCAGGTCAACTCGCCCCCTGGCCGACTGCGGTGATTTATTTGCAGCACACATCGTCAATGGATCATGGTTGTTCAGCTAGTTCGATGTATATTCATAAGAGTCATGCATGTATAGCATTTAAAGAACGGCTTTCGTCGAGTAGTATGTTATAGACCACGGCGAATGTCGTGGTACGGTCTATGATAGTGAGCAGATTCGCTGATTAATTAGGCAAGACAACCGCCTCTTGACCTCTAAATTTTGACCAATCAGCGGGCGCTTTCTATATCGGGTCTTCGGTCATTCACCCGCTGCGCGCGTCATAGACAATGTTGTATTACAAAACACTGCATTCGAATTGACCAATCAAACCATGTTAGTCCTGATTTGGGAATGAAATGACGTCACGATTTAGTCTCCGATTTAGACATATCAGACGTTATGCAGGAGACTTACTCCGTGGATATATAACGGGTGACACTCAGACTATTCGTCGAGCTGCTACAGTGGCGTAGTGGATAGTGGAATTATTATCGCTAGGTCTGTGGTTCGACCCCGGCACCCGTGTCCCAATTCATTGAATAGCTTTGTTGGTTGGGATAAGTTTAATTGAAGGGAAAACACTAATAGAACCTAAGTGTCTTCCATCCAGACAGCGTGATAAATATTCATGTTAGGATTCGTGATTGGTTAAAATACGATGTATGCTGCAGAAAAAAAAATACGCTGGCCGACTCGCCCCTTACAATCTCGCCTCCTAGGCCGACTCGCCCCCTGAGTTGGGATTTCGTCGGCACGGTTTGGACCTTGTTGTATCGTGTTTGCATGATGTACGTATTATAACCAGTTACCACGCAAAATTTGTCATTTTCTAAGTGATTAAGTTTTTGACTTAAACAGAACTATTATTAATTCCCATTTCCAATGGAATTAATGATGGCGTTTACATAGAAATTAAAAAGTTAAGGACATTTTAGGAGGGTTAAGCCTAAAGCAAAGAACTCCTGAAGTAACCCCAAAAACGATCCAAAAATGTTATGTATTAAAATAGCATTCCTTATTTATTTATTTTTTTAAGGTTTTTAATCGCATACCATACATCCATACACGAGTATTATACACTTCAGTTGAAAAATAACCAAACCCACACCTGTTTAACAGAATAAAGGTATACGGATGTTCCTGAAAAATTTAAGGTACTTTTTATGAATGTTTCTTCAGGTCTGGGCCTACATAATAAAAACCAACATGCATACAATGTGAAAATACATTTAACCAGTTCATACAAAATACCAAATTCCCAACCTTCAACAACGGCTGACAAACCAACAGCCCCTCTCCAAAAGTAGCAACCTCATAGGTCTATGGAGCGACTCAATTATGGATTCTGTGCTGTTCATATTTCACCCCTTTTGGCAGACTCATCAAGTACAGTACAGTTTAATCCCTCATCTGCGATGGGGCGATTGACAGATTAGGCCTATGCATAGCTTTCTTGAAAAAAAAATAGCACCAAGTGGGCCCATTATACAATCACTCTGTCCTCCACCCCTGAAAAAAATACATGACTATTATTTTATAAATTCAATTTTGTCGACTTCGAGGAGGCACTGTGTTTTGTCATTCATTTCCATCGACAAAGCATGCGTGGAATACTTTGTTGGCTTTTATTTTCACTCGATTATGTAGGAGCCTAATAAACTGTTGGTTTGCCTTGTGCTTTAGAGCAGTTTATAATAAGTTAAATATCTGACACGAAAGTCATGAGCAACCATATAGTTATATTTTGAGCAACCATATACAGTAGCTATATTTAAGCTCTATGTCAGTAACACAGAAAAACAACATTAATCGTACCATAGAGAAAGGATACATGATCGAACATAATTATACCGGCATCATTCGGACCCCTAAATAAAATGTTTCCAGCGACCAACACGGAGAACAATTACAAAATCATGAAACTCAAAGTGCACACAAAGTTAACTTGATGTATATCACTGACGAACTCAGCGCGCCATTCAATAAAATAATTATATATCTAGGGGCGAGTCGGCTATAGGGGGCGAGTCAGCTGGGGGGGGGAGTCGGCTAGGGGTGAGGTGGCGAGTCGGCTGTGGGGGAGTTTGTAAGGGCTTGGGCGCGTCGGCCAGGGGCGAGTTGAGCTGGCACTGAACAGTTGAACCACGACGTTTGCAAAAAGGCAGAAAAACGCAACGCCATCTGTGAATATTTTCAAAGAGATTCGTATATAGCACTGATAGACTGATTTTCTCAGCATTCAGGGGGTCCAGATCAATATTTCTTTCACTGAAAATAATCACTTAAGCAGCTGCTCGTTAGGTTTACATAATTCAAACCATGCTTGCTTTGTTCGTATCGATTGACTTTTGTTGACTCATCATACTCTCGCTTGAAATCTGAGATAACTTTTGTCGTTTTTAACAAGTGGTTTGAATTCGCGGCGTGAAAAGTAAAATCAATAAATTCAATATTTCCACGAGTTGTGGCTTCCGTACACACCTGTTGTCCGAGTGTTTCATTAAGAAGAAGAGCGGTCCAACACGTAGCCCGCGCCGCTGCAAGGCCCCGCATTATGCCTATCCGCATCATGAGTCCATATAGTGCATAATCCAATGGCATGGAATTTTTTTAAAAAATTACAAATATTTTTTTTGAAATGAATAGAAATAAGGTTTTTTTCCCAAAAATAACATGGGAGGGGGGCCTCTTGAGTTGGGGTAGGGTTAAACGGTCTCGGTGGCGCTTTCCAATTTCATACACGTAGCGGAAAGAAAGCATTGTTGCAGCAGTTACATTGTTTCCGCGCCGCAAAAAAAAAGCAATTAAAAAGAATATGGCAAAATAAAAACATGTTGAGTTATCAGTTCGGAGAAAAAAAACTATTGTCCCATACACACACTCTGACATTTTGTCTGCGAGGATCACACATAATGCTGGATTGTTAAACGTTGTACTGAAAACCTGTTTTTCGTATTTACTGTACCGTTTGACGGATGTTTTGCGTGTCGGAAATCAATTATTTCTTTCCCTTTTCAGAACCAAATTTAATGAAACAGCTGTTCAAGTCACCATCTGACAATCACTCCCTGCAAAAATCAATGCAATGCTCGAGTTTCATCATTTGCTCACTCAGCAAATTTTTGCCCGGCCAATCAGCTTTCTTTCTTTGAATTTAGTTTGTTTCATCCAATGGAACGGCTCGTTTTGAAAGAGCAATCTATCGAATCACCAATCACAACAGTCGCGTCAATTAATGAATGCATCATTTCTGTATAAAAAAACCTGGTCTGAATCGTCAGCTTGACAAACGCGTTTACCTTCTGGTGACGCAAAGAGTTTCAGGCGTCGACATTTTTAGAAGCCATAGTCTGGAGATCTTGAGACAGGCTTCAAGAGAGAGAGAAAGAGACTAAAAGGAGAGGGGCTGTTTCGCGATGGCACGCATCGCTAGCCGCTCTTTAGCGGTGCTTCTTCTCATTACGTGGATCACAAGGTATAGTAGACGTTTATCACACTTTGATTACTTCTGGCAATAAAACATGTTTCAGATGTGGTTGTATACGAAGGGACACAGTAAAGGCGTTAGCCTCTTCCCTCACCCGTACCCTAAATTTAGCTCAAGCTTCCTGGATGGCATGAATATTATTGTGTAGTGTCACATTGTTTTAGGTTTTTTTATTTTAATGGTCCAGGGTCAAGATAGAAATGGTTCGTTAACCAGATATGATTGCTTTTAATCCCCTTTCAGATTTGTTTTCTCAATTCCACATTATATTCTATTACTAAAAGTAATGTGGAATTGAGAAAACAAATCTGAGAGGGAATTAAAAGCAATCATTCCCGGTTGACGAACTACGTTAATTAAGAAGTCCAACATTTTGAAACCAGCTTGACACGATCTACTTCAGTCACAGGAAGACCAGGTTTACAGTTGTTTTGAGTGTAGCCTACATGTGTTATTGTGACGATACGATCTCGAAGATGATGTATTATTTTAATAACCTCAATGTGGACTTCCCACCAGAGCTTAAAGGGCCGTCGCGGAATCCGCCCCCTCATTCCCCCGCGCGCTACCCTTGCAAAGTTTGAATTTTCTTTTTCGCGACCCGAGCTGTCCTGACTTTTTAGCCTCGAGTCTTGCGCATTTTTTGCTACTAAAAACATAAAATTCGGACCATGGCTACGGGCCGTTTACTATATGAAATACTATTTCGCCTGGGCAAATTATATTTAAAGCAGTTTTTGAGCTCAAAACAGCTCAAATTAACCCAATTTTGGAATTGATATGAATTTGCTAGTATTTTAGAGACATTTAGGGCCGCTTAACATTTTAAAATACTTTTGTTGGGTAATCTGTCTGTTAATCTCACTTTTTCAAGTTGGGGGATGATTTGGACAATGGTATTATTCTCCGCACCTTTTCTTTAAAACGGTTCCTAAACTTATGGAAGCGAATTGAGGACATGATCCCCCAAAAAATTGTCGGCCCACTATTCCGCCCGGGTGGATTACTATTTCGCTCGGGCGGATTACTATTCCACACGTTTCTTCTGGCAGTCCACTTTGCCACTTTTATAAATCCGATTGATTTCAGACTTGGTACATACTTAGACCACCATCCACAGATGGTCCTAGAAGAAAATTTGTGATCGTGACGTCATCAGGTGTCAGGTTATGTCACATTAAAGATGCATTTTCCCCCATATGTTTTGTACACGTTTTAAAACACTCCAGTTTGGCATATTCGTAAATCCGATCAACTTTTAACTTAATTTATACTAAGACCACCACCCACAGATGGTCCTTGAAGAAATTCGTGATCGTGACGTCATCAGGTGTCACGTTACTTCACATTAAAGATGCACATTTTCTCCATAGGTTTTGTACACGATTTAAAACGTTCCACTTTGGCACTTTCGTAAATTTGATCGACTTTATACTTAGACCACACTTAGACCATCACCCACAGATGGTCCTAGAAGAAATTTGTGATCAAGACGTCATCAGGTGTTGGGTTACGTCACATTAAAGATGCATTTTCCCCCATATGTTTTGTACACATTTTAAAACACTCTACTTTGGGCACTTTCGTCAATCTGATTGACTTCAGACTTGGTACATAATTAGACCACTACCCACAGATGGAACTAGAAGAAATTCGTGATCGTACAGTCATCAGGTGTCAGGTTACGTCACATCAAAGATGCATTTTCAACAAAGGTTTTGTACATGCGCGTGTTTCTTCAAACCACACACTTTGGCACTTTCATATGTCTGATTGACTTTACACTTGGCAGATACTTAGACCAGCAGCCAAAGATGGTCCTGATGATTTTCGTAACGATGACGTCATCATGTGTCACGTGACGTTATATTTAATGTGCATTTTTCAAATCGCTATAACTTCTGAAGTACAAGTCCGATTGGGTGGAAACTTGGTATGCACATTATACACAGGGATGTGTTACAGATGAAAGTTGAAGTGACGTCACCACATGTCATGTGACGTCCATTAAAGGGGCATATTTTTTTCTATTAAAGGATCTATATGTTCGATTTGGCTGTACGTACGGTAACTTGATATGTACGTATAATGTGCTGTGTTATAGATAACATTTAAAGTGACGTCATCAAGTGTTCATCATATGCACAGAGTATTTCAAATATCCGAAACAGCTTGTGTTTGTCCACAAACACATTTCTAGTTGTTTTTTTAAAATTTTATGTGAGTAAAAATCTATGATACATTGTTATATATTATGTTTAAAAAAGTATGATATTATGTGAAGATTGTTTATTATGAAGTATTTTGAAATTGATTTGACTTGGGATACTGTGCATATTAGAAATTCGGAGAAAATAAGAAACAATGGAAATTATTTTTTTAAAATGAACTGATGACGTCATGGTGACGTCACTTCACATTTGTCATCAAAGCCCATGTAGGATCGACATATTGTCGCTTATAGAGTGTGTAAGTCTCGCGCGGAAAGGTCACCAACGTGTGGTTGATTTTGTTTTCTATAATACTTTGTTTTTGCTAAGGTCTGAACAAAAAACGGTCATAAATGATGATAACAAATTTGAAATGAATTTCCCATAGTATCAGAATTTGCATTACTGTTCAAATTATTGCAGAAAAGTGGGGGAAAATGTTTAACCTGAGTGTCAAGTTGCATCGTGATTGGCGATCTGAGCCCCGCCCTTAACATTCCTGCATAATATGGTTTTTAGCCAGGATTATGCATGGAAGGTAGTTTAACACGGTTATCAAATAGTATACAAATATAACATGGTTTGAGGTTGAATAATCGATTTTAGCTTCCCGGGGTATTGGAAGTTGACAAACTGAGTTCGTCAACCGAAATAAACCATGTTATATTTTTTTTACTATACCTCATGCATATTCAGCATGGGCGTCGCGAGGGGGGGGGGCCTGGAAAAGCAACCAAAAAAAAATTAAAAAGGAAAAAAAAAAGAGAAAAAAGAAAGAAAAAGAGGCGCGAAGTCATAGTGGTGTAAATTTAATGAGTTGGGGGGGGGGGGCAAAATGTCCCTGCCCCCGTCTAAAACTGAGAAATCGAGAATTTGTTCAGAAATACAAGATTTTTTTGGGGAAAATATGTTTTGCCCCCCTCTAGAAAAAATCCTGGCGACGCCGCTATTATTCAGCCATAGAGCAAGGACAGATGATTCAGCTAACCTCTGTGAAATAAAGCAGCCAGGATATATGACGGTGTTTTCGCAAACTTTTATTTTATTTTGGTTGCGAAATTTAAGTGATTGAAGCTGTTGTGATTCAGTTTCTGAATTTGTTTAGTCGAGGAGGCGTCTTTATTGTCGACTATTCTCTCCAGTTCGGCGTCACAAGTGAACTCAGGAAAAGGCTATACCATACTCGTGTGTAATTTCACTGCTACTGTGCATCGGGAGTCCTGTTTATTACGTCACGATTTACTGTGTTTTGTTTGCTGCCCGCAACGACGACTTTAACACAGTTGCACGTTCGGGTCGAAACTGGACCTGAAAAACAGCTCTCAAAAGTACCTTTTGTACTCATTTCATGACAGAAACAATAGTCGTTTTTATTTCATCACACCTTAGGCTACATATACCCGAAAAATGACGGAAATGTCTTCGAGCATTCCACAACCTCTTTAAAATCAACCTGATGGCCATTTACTAACATTTTTATAACTTCAAATATGACTTGGCCATGGCCTCAATAATTTAATTTTTTCATGTTTACCAATTGCATGTGTACAACAATCGATGAACAATTGATTTCAATTGTGTTAATTAACTTTCAATGACATACATGTATCAATAACTCTTTTATGATGAGAAATACATTTACCATTTCATTTTGTCTCTGCAGCAGAAACATGTGCAGCCAGATATTAAGATATCAATTGTTAAACTTATCAAAGGTCTAATAAAGATTATTAAAGTAAAAGAAATTCTGCCTGTTTCATTTATTGTTTTCCACAACATGTAGCATACAGATATGTTTTTCCCTCTTCTGACATATAGGCCTACCATTCTAATGCCATTTTGAGCAACTACTGGTCTGCACAATCTGATGCAATCATGACTCCTTATATTTCAAAACTTCAAATACTATTAACGACATTTTCTACTAATAAAAAAGTAAATAAAATAGACGGGTAGAGGGCTATAGATCATTGCAATCAATAACATTGGCGTAGTTAACTTCTATAGTAGAAAAATATACAGGGCGGCAAATCATTTCAACGGCGATAGCCATGCACACACGGTTGAGTGGCAATAGCCAAGTGCGTACAGTACAGCCAAGTGAGTATATAATTTACGTCAATAGAGGGCAGTAGATACATTTAATGTTTAACTTGCATTGTATTTATAGCTGCCGAATGCTAAATAAAACTAACCATTAAATGTATATGCTGCCCTCTGTTGGCGAAAGGAATACTTGCTCTACGTGCGCATTATTGCCCCAAAATCGGGAATTACGTGATTTCGTCTGATTTCGTCCGTTTTTAGACTAAAAAAGTCTCCTTTAAATTTCTGGATAATCTGGCTATAGGTTGGTTCTTTTAAATTTGTTTCGAAGTTTGTAATTGATCCGATTCAAGATAATTCCGAACTTGTCAATTGAAAAACGTAATCAAACTTTGAAAATAATATGCATTCAAAATCAATTAAAAAAATAATGATGACGTTAACATGACGTATTTTTTATTTTGAATATAACATACACATAACTGTATATTTGCCAAGTTTCAGCCCAATTGGCTTGCTAGAACGATAGGTATAAAATGTTTAAATTATAATTTGTAAGATGAGGTCACATGACTAATGACGACGTCATTATGATGTGACTTGTTTAAGACCAACTTTACCGAAGGGCCTTGTACTGTGCGTAGTTTAAAGTTAATAATGATCCTATTTCATGTACAATTTTGCAAGAAGAAGAAAATGTCAAAGTTTAAAAAAATTATAACAAATCAAGCGATGACGTCATCATGACGTCACTTCGGATTTTGCATACTAGTAACTGTATCTGCATATCCACCAAGTTTCAAGACGATCAGACTTACCCTTATATGTGAAATACAAAAATCGCATTTTTGATGACGTCATCATGACGTCATGCACTTTTCACTTTTTTGGTCCAAGTATGCATTACCTAACAAACCCATTGCAAAAAGAATTTTAAATTTACCATGTTCCATTGATAAGATATGGTTTGAGGGTCCAAAACTTCAAAAATTCTTATAAAATCACACGATGACGTCATCGTGACGTCACTCCAATTTTTACCTATAACACATCCCGGTCTACCTACATACCAAGTATGAACCAAATTGGACTTACCATTCTCGCGATATATGGCCCTAAAGTATGCACCTTTAAGATGACGTCACATGACCCATGATGACGTCATCATTGCGTCTATCTTCGCGAAAGACCTTTGCTATATGTTCTTTGACTATGTAAAGTTTCAATGTTATATGAGTATGCTTTATGCAAAAAGTGCCGATCAGAAAAAAACGTGCACAAAGTCTATGGCATTTTGGTTGGAAGTCCCAAGAGGAAAAAAAAAAAATAAGTACAGAAACAAAGGCTTTTCCGCATTTAAGCGGAAAAGCCAAAAAAAAAGAAAAAAAAATAAGTACAGAAACAAAGGCTTTTCCGCATTTAAGCGGAAAAGCCACAAAAAAAAAAAAAAAAAATAAGTACAGAAACAAAGGCTTTTCCGCATTTAAGCGGAAAAGCCAAAAACTTGAGGTCTATGTCTGTTTGCAACGGAACATAGGGCTTTTCCGCATTATGTTTTTTTTTAAATTGAGGTCATGTTTTTCTGTTTTGTTTAAAACTGTGTGCATTTACGTTTTGTTAAACAAACCTCATTCAAAAGAAAATTTGATTTTGGCATATTGCATTTGTCATATATAAAATATACATGTATATATAATCACAAGATGACGTCATTATGACGTCAGCTCAATATTTATTTGTAACACATCCCGGGCTGCCCCCATACCAAGTTTCAACCCAATCTAAATTACTGTTGATGCTTAAAATATACATGTCTAATGATGACGTCATTGTAACAATACTTGGCAGTGCTCATTATTTTATTGTGGTTTTAGTCTGTACCAAGTTTGAAAACAATCGATTTAATGAAAGTGTTAAATTTTGTAAGCAGAATAAAATTGTCAATAATAAAAAAAATCGTAAAAAATCTACTGATGACGTCATCATGACGTCATTTAAGAAGAAGTTCCATGACGATCGGACATCATCTTATACGTGTTTCAAAAAGCGCATGTTTGATGACGTCATCATGACGTCACACATTTTTCAAAATTTTGTACATATACCTATTGCCTTACAAACCTAATACAAAAAGAATTTTAAATTTAACATATTGGGTTCGTGATATATGGCTTAAAGGTCCAAAACTTCAAAAATCTATATAAAATCACACGATGACGTCATGATGACGTCACCTCAATATTTATTTGTAACACATCCCGGCCTACCCCCATACCAAGTTTCAACCCAATCTGACGTACTGTTCATGAGATATAGGGGCTTAAAATATACAAGTTAACGATGACGTCACATGTCTAATGATGACGTCATCGTAACAATATTTAGCAGTGCTCATATTTTATTGTGGTTTTAGTCTGTACCAAGTTTGAATAAAATCGGATTAATAAAAGTGTTAAATTTTGTAAGCAGAATAAAATTGGCAATATTAAAAAAATCTTTAAAAATCGACCGATGACGTCATTGTGACGTCATTCAAGATTTTGTGTACTAGTGTTATTATCTACCCACTCATCAAGTTTCAAGACGATCGGACATTCCCTTATATGTGTTTCAAAAAGCGCATTTTTTCTGACGTCATTATGACGTCACACATTTCCCCAAATTTTGTGCATATATCTTTTGCCCAGCGAACCTAATACAAAAAGAATTTTGAATTTATCATATTGCGTTAGTGAGATATGGCTTAAAGGTCCAAAAATTCAAAAATCTATAAAAAATCACACGATGACGTCATGATGACGTCACCTCAATTTTCGTCTATAACACATCGCGGTTTACCTACATACCGAGTTTCAACCCAATCGGACTGACAGTTCTGTAGATATAGGACTTTGTAATATGCACATGAATGATGATGTCACGTGACCCATGATGACGTCATCATGACGTCACTCGTCCGCACACATCTATGCTGTATGGACTATGTCTATGCAAACTTTGAACGATATGCAACAAAGTTTAAGGGCAAAAGTGGCGTGTAGAATAAACGTGTACAAAGTCTATGGAGTTTTGGGGGGAAAAAAGAAGAAGAGGAAGAAGAAGAAGAAGAAGAAGAAGAAGAAGAAGAAGAAGAAGAAGAAGAAGAAGAAGAAGAAGAAGAAGAAGAAGAGGAAGAAGAAGAAGAAGAAGAAAGAAAACTAGAGGTCTATGTCTGTTTGCAACAGAACATAGGGCTTTTCCGCATTATGTTTTTTTTTAATCAATAATATGCCCTGAATATGTATGAACATAAAATCTGTCAAAGTTAGCCGAAAATCGGCTAAAACGGTCATTGTGGACAGGATTTGACCTCGGCAATATGATGTATGTGCGTGTGTATATGGTCTTTGCTTGGACAAAGAGTGATCTAAATGAATTACTGGCAAAGAGTCGAAAATGCACTTTGAAAATCGACATTTATTTTTTAATTTTTGATGAAATCATCGTGACGTCACTTCGGACTTTGCAAACTAGTACGATTATCTACCTACCCACCAAGTGTCAAGACAATTGGACCTTTCCTTATATGAGTTTTGAAAAATCGCATTTTGATGACGTCATAATGACGTCACACATTTTTCAAGTTTTGTGCGAATACCTATTACCTGACAGACCAAATGCAAAAAAGAATTTTACATTTTGCATGTTGCGTTCGGGAGATATGGCTAAAAGGTCAAAAAAATCAAATATTCATATAAAATCTCAGGATGACGTCATCATGATATCACCTCATTTTTAATCTATAACACATCCTGGTATAGCCAAATACATGTACCAAGTTTCAACCCAATCGGACTTACATTTCTGTAGATATAAGACTTCACAATATGCACGTAAATTTTCAAAAATCAATAAAAAATTAGGTGATGACGTCATCGTGACGTCATAGTCTTGGCATAATTTTTGTATGAGGGTCTTCCTTGGCTGTAACTTTGATGACGATTCCAGATCGCCAAGTTATAAAAATGGTGAATTGAAAAGTGTACAAAGTCAATGGGTTAAAAATCCCACAGCAGAATAACTGCAACTTTAAATACGTGATTTGCCTTTAAACTGAATTATTTTTATAAAATATTACTTGATATTCTAACTCTTGGGAATATTTTCAATGAAAAGGCAAACGTAAAAAAAATACGATTTCTTTTTCCTTCTCACAGTAATTCTCGGCCGAAGTTCAGAACTACTCAGTAAGATATATCAGTGTTGTATAGGGAAAGACTTGTGGAGAAAGCTGTGTACAAAGTCTATGAGAAAAATGAATTATTCATAAATCCATAATACATCACTTGATGACGTCACCATGACGTCACTCTTCGAGACACATCGTGGCTATAGGGACTATGCTTATGCCAACTGTCAGTGATGTCTGACAAAGATTAATGCCAAAAGTGCTATAATACGTCCCTGTCTATGCGCATGCATGAACATAAAATCTGTCAAAGTTAGCCGAAAATCTGCTAAAACGGTCACTGTGGACAGGGTTTAACCTCAGCAACACGTGCGCTGCAGGCTGACTGACATACGATGTACGTGCCTATCTACAACGTACGTGCATGTACATGTACAAATTGTGGACGTCTTGTGCATGTTTTAAAGCAGAGGTATTGTCAACGTGAAGTTTTAAGCGTGCGCAGGGCATGTCCGAGTTTGCTCATTGCCTCGAAGCTTTGAAATGTTTTAGACCTACCCTTAAATGGACAATTTAAGTAAAAACTAATTTAAAAACTGCCATGGTTGATTTTTCAGGAATTTTGAAAAGAAAAAGGGTCTTTTCATTATAACTTCCGGTTTGATGACGTCATCTGCCTAAAACTTCGCACACGTCTTAAAGGGGTTAAGGTCATCATATACACCAATATTTAGGCGATTCCGACAAACTTCGCCACAGACATCTATTCAAAATACATTTTTGAAAATTTTCAACCTGTCGCTAGAGGGCGCTCGAAGATTGCATGACGTCATTGGTAGATGATTTGAAGAATACTATCGGCCAAGAGACTAACACCGTAAAAAGCAAGTTCATATCTATTACCACTTTTAAATAATAAGCCACTTCCGGTTTTGGCCTTTTTCGACCGGAAGCAAGGGTCACGTGATTTCACGCACACTGAATGAAATAAAGACCTCAACCTACTCTACCACTTGCCGGCAACAAAATGCTGCGGACGCGTACGGTTGATTTCTTAGGCATTTTTAAATATTAAAAGTGCCACAATTTAATTGCCTATAAATAGACACCGGATGACGTCATCATGACGTCATCATTCCACAATGGTGTTTGAATTACGGTCTTTGCTTGGATAAAGAGTGGTGTAAATGAATTATTGGCAAAGAGTCGAAAATGCCCTTGGAAAAGCGACAATTTTTTTTAAATTTCTGTGTACAAAATCTATGGGAAAAATTAAATATTCAAAAATCTATAATAAATTAGTCGATGACGTCACCATGACGTCAATCTTCGGGACACATCTTTGCTATAGGGACTATGCTTATGCCAACTTTGAATGATGTCTGACAAAGATTAATGCCAAAAGTGGCGTGTAGAAAAAACGTGTACAAAGTCTATGGGCTTTTGGGAAAAAAAGAAGAAGAGGAAGAAGAAGAAGAAGAAAGAAAAACTAGAGATCTATGTCTGTTTGCAACAGAACATAGGGCTTTTCCGCATTATGATTTTTTTAATCAATAATATGCCCTGAATATGCATGAACATAAAATCTGTCAAAGTTAGCCGAAAAATCAGCTAAAACGGTCACTGTGGACAGGATTTGACCTCGGCAATACGATGTATGTGCGTGTGTACAAGGTCTTTGCTTGGACAAAGAGTGATCTAAATAAATTACTGGCAAAGAGTCAAAAAGGCACTTTGAAAATCGACAAATATTTTTAAATTTTTCGATGACGTCATCGTGACGTCACTTCGAACTTTGCATACGAGTATGATTAACTACCTACTCACCAAGTTTCATGACAATTGGACCTTTCCTTACATGAGTTTTGAAAAATCGCATTTTGATGACGTCATGATGACGTCACACATTTTTCAAGTTTTGTGCGAATAGCTATTACATAACAGACCAAATGCAAAAAAGAATTTTGCATTTTGCATGTTGCGTTCGGGAGATATGGCTAAAAGGTCACACACAAAAATATTCATATAAAATCTCAGGATGACGTCATTATGACGTCACCTCATTTTAAATCTATAACACATCCTGGTATAGCCACATACCAAGTTTCAACCCAATCGGACTTACATTTCTGTAGATATAAGACTTCATAATATGTACGTAAATTTTCAAAAATCAATAAAAAATTAGGTGATGACGTCATCGTGACGTCATAGTCTTGGCATAGTTTTTGTATGAGGGTCTTCCTTGGCTGTAACTTTGATGACGATTCCAGATCGCCAAGTTATAAAAATGGTGGCTTGAAAACGTGTACAAAGTCAATGGGTTAAAACCCAACAGCAGAAAAACTGCACCTTTAAATACGTTATTTGCTTTTAAACTGAAACAATTTTATAAAATATTACTTGATATTATGACTCTTGGGAATATTTTCAATCAAATGGCAAACGTAAAAAAATACGATTTCTTTTTCCTTCTCATAGTAATTCTCGGCCGAAGTTCAGAACTACTCAGTAAGAAATATCAGTGTTGTATAGGAAAAGATTTGTGGAGAAAGCTGTGTACAAAGTCTATGAGAACAATTAATTATTCATGAATCCACAATAAATCACTTGATGATGACGTCATCATGATGTCATTGTCTTGGCATAATTTTTGTATGAGGGTCTTCCTTGGCTGTAACTTTGATGACGATTCCAGATCGCCAAGTTATGAAAATGGTGGCTTGAAAACGTGTACAAAGTCAATAGGTTAAAAATCCCACAACAGAAAAACTGCACCTTTAAATGCGTGATTTTCCTTTAAACTGAAACATTTTTATAAAATATTACTTGCTATTCTAACTCTTGGGAATATTTTCAATCAAATGACAGGCGTAAAAAAATACGATTTCTTTTTCCATCTCATAGTAATTCTCAGCCGAAGTTCAGAACTACTCAGTAAGATATATCAGTGTTGTATAGGGAAATACTTGTGGAGAAAGCTGTGTACAAAGTCTATGAGAAAAATTAATTATTCATAAATCCATAATAAATCACTTGATGACGTCACCATAACGTCACTCTTCGGGACACATCTTTGCTATAGGGAGTATGCTTATGCCAACTTTCAATGATATCTGAAAAAGATTAATGCCAAGAGTGCTATAATACGTCCCTGTCTATGCGCATGCAGGAACATAAAATCTGTCAAAGTTAGCCGAAAATCAGCTAAAACGGTCACTGTGGACACGATTTGCCCTCAGCAACACGTGCGCTGCAGGCTGACTGACATACGATGTATGTGCCTATGTACAACGTACGTGCATGTACATGTACATTGTGGACGTCTTGTTATGTGCATGTTTTGAAGCAGAGGTATTGTCAACGTGAAGTTTTAAGCGTGCGCAGGGGCATGTTCGAGTTCGCTTATCGCCTCAAAACTTTGAAATGTTTTAGACCTACCCTTCAATCGACAATTAAAGTAAAAACAAATATAAAAACTGCCATGGTTGATTTTACAGGAATTTTCAAATGAAAAAGGGGCTTTTTATTATAACTTCCAGTCTGATGACGTCATTTGCCTAAAACTTCGCACACGTCTTAAGTGGGAAAAGGTCATCATATACACCAATATTTAGGCGATTACGACAAACTTCGCCACAGACATCTATTAAAAATACATTTTTGCTAATTTTCAACCTGTCGCTAGAGGGCGCTCGAAGATTGCATGACGTCATCGGTAGATGATTTGAAGAATACTATTGGCCAAGAGACTAACACCGTTAAAAGCAAGTTTATATCTATTACCACTTTCAAATGATAAGCCACTTCCGGTTTTGGCCTTTTTCGACCGGAAGCAAGGGTCACGTGATTTCACGCACACTGAATGAAATAAAGACCTCAACCTATTCTAGCACTTGCCGGCAACAGAATGCTGCGGACGCGTACGGTTGATTTTTTATGCATTTTTGAATATTAAAAGTGTCACAATTTAATTGCCTATAAATAAACACCGGATGACGTCATCATGACGTCATCATTACACAATGTTGTTTAAATTATGGTCTTTGCTCGGACAAAGATTGGTGTAAATGAATTACTGGCAAAGAGTAAAAAATGCCCTTTGAAAAGCGACAATGTTTTTTAAATTTCTGTGTACAAAGTCTATGGGAAAAATTAAATATTCAAAAATCTATAATAAATTAGTCGATGACGTCACCATGACGTCAATCTTCGGGACACATCTTTGCCATAGGGACTATGCTTATGCTAACTTTGAATGATGTATGGCAAAGATTAATGCCAAAAGTGGCACTGAGAAAAAACGTGCACAAAGTCAATGGCATTTGTAGTGGAACAAAAAGAAGAAGAAGAAGAAGAAGAAAGAAAAAAAAAAACGAGAACAAAAACAAAGGCTTTTCCGCAACTTTGCGGAAAAGCCAAAAATCAGAACAAAAAGAAAGGCTTTTCCGCAACAATGCGGAAAAGCCAATAACAGAAACAAGAGCTGTTTCGGTGTGTACACCGAAACAGCTAAAAAAAATAACAGAAACAAGAGCTGTTTCGGTGTGTACACCGAAACAGCTAACTAGAGATCTATGTCTGTTTGCAACAGAACATAGGTATAACAGGCTGTACTCGCAATTTCAGGGTTATAAACGCAAGGTGACGCAATAAGTAGACTTCATTGAAGTACAGCTGCTAGAGTTCGCAAGGGGTCTCGACAGAAGCCTTTAATCCATAATCATCACTCTTGGCTCCGTGAAAACTCCTTGCATCCTATAAGTCTACTGTAGGATTCGCAATAGTAGATAATTCTCAGGTTTAATCTTCGAAAAGGTCGCATAGACGCAAGTTTCATGCAAAAATGTGGTTGCTACAGCATGACGTTGTTCGTTTGTTCGAGGGAGGTATTCTGTACTCCACTAAATACTGCTTAAAGGTGCTGTGACAATCTAACAGTGATTCATCTGCATCAACATGGCTCCCCAAAATTAGACCCTTAACACTAATTTAAAAAAAACTACTAACATTTGCACAACAAACTTGTAGGTCGGAGGACCCTTAAATCTACCAAAGGGGTAAAACTGATTAACTACACTTAACTACTCCTTTTACTAAACACTAAGTTCTTAGCATAAGGTCAAAACATATAGGGAAGTAATAAAGAGACTCTAGTTTCATTTCTTGTTGTCTCGAGTCAACTTATTCAGGCTCCTCGACGGGGATCTCTCCGGTGTCCTTGTCTGTGACAAGTAAGACTAACTTCTACACGGGGCGTTCCAAGTATCTTTTAGGATGCACCTGCTTGCCTTCTGCATCAAGGAGAGGGTCACCTATGAGAAGGCGAACACTACTCACAAGGTCATCCTTTCCTGGAAAGACATCCTCAACACGGCCGAGTCGCCACTTGTTTCGAGGGACAGTGTCATCTTTGAGGATCACGATGTCACCGATGTCAAGGTTAGAATGTGGACGAATCCACTTCTGCCTCAACTGCAAGGTCTGGATGTATTCCTTTCTCCAGCGGGTCCAAAATTCGTTAGCGAGGAACTGGACACGACGCCATCTCTTCTTTGAGTAGAGGTCGGTTCGTTGGAAGCATCCAGGGGGTGGTAAAACCAACTTTGACTTCATAGTCAGCAAGTGATTCGGGGTGAGTGGCGCTAAAGAGGTCGGGTCATTCAGGTTATCAATCGTCAGGGGTCTGCTGTTGACAATAGCGGCCGCTTCCATCTTGAGGGTTCTCAGAGATTCATCGTCAAGGTGCGAACCCATCTGTTCCATCAGAGACAGGAGCACTCTTCGCACTGAGCGGATTTGCCTTTCCCATACTCCGCCTGAATGACTAGCAGTGGGCACATTCATCTTGAAGTCGACAAAGTCGCAATCTTCCTTGAGTAGGAATTTCTTGACTTGACCAGTATCCATTTCCCTTAGGGCTTCTTCAAACTCTGATCGTGTCCCAACAAAATTGGTACCTTGGTCGCATCTCAGTTGTCTTATTGGTCCTCGAATGGCGATGAATCTACGCAATGCACTGATAAAGGCATCAGTACTGAGCGCAGTCGTAGTCTCAATGTGGATAGCTCGGGACACCATACAGGTGAAGAGGACACCATATCTCTTGAGTTCTTTCCGGCCTTCCCTTACATACCATGGCCCGAACAGGTCAACTCCACAATATGTAAAGGGTGGCGCAGGTTCAAGTCTGTCTACTGGTAGGTTTGCCATCTTCTGTTCTTCAACCGGTTTGTATAGCTTCCTACACTTGACGCATTTGGAGATGAAGTGCGAGACGGCAGAGCTGCAGCCAATAATCCAATAGCCGCTTGCTCGGATCTGATTGGTAGTCATACTTCGTCCCTGATGACCGGCTACTTCGTGGCAGTGTCGGATTATCAGTTCAGTGATATGATGGTTCCTAGGGAGTATTGCAGGGTGTTTGAAGTTGGGAGGAAGGTCGGCTCTCCTGATTCGTCCACCAACACGCATTACACCATCTGCATCGATGAAAGGGTCCAGTCTATACAGGCAGCTCGTCTTTCTCATGGCCTTGTTCCGTACTCTGGCTGTTTGTCGATCAACAGAGTTGCTGCAGACATCAAGTGAAGCCAGAATCTTTATTTCACTTGCAAAGGCATGTCTCTGAAGGAGTCGAATGATCTCAACTTCTGACTGACAGAGCTGCTCAACTGTGGCTGGTTCGTAGAGAGGGATCGCATTCTTTCGTAGTGTTGTAATTGGATCAATCCTCTGTGCCTTCTTCACTGAGTGGGCTTTCAGACGGGATTTCAGCTTGAGGCAGGCTGCTACTGCTCGTTTAGCTCTATGCCACTGGGAGAACCTTTCCAAGCGTTCCAACATGGACTGTGTCTGGGTTGAGTGTATGGAAAATGCCTGGATTTTCTTCACTTCAGGGTCGTCTGGAAAGATAGTTGGACCGGTGGCTTCAAACTCAATCGGGATGTCCCTTTCCCAAAGAAATTCGGGACCATGCAGCCATCTTGACTGATTCACTAATTCGTCCACGCAAAGACCTCTGGAGCCGTCGTCAGCTGGGTTGGCATCCGAGCGTACATGCCTCCACTGGGATGGCTCCGTATGGTCCCTGATTATCTGCACCCTGTTCGCCACGAAGACGTGAAATCTACGGGCATCATTGGCTATATATCCAAAGACAACTTGACTGTCTGTCCAGAACACTTCGCTGTAATCCTGGTAGTCAAGCTCTCTCTGAAGCAGAGCACTCACTCGTACTGACACAACTGCTGCATTGAGTTCTAAGCGAGGGATGGTGACAGCCTTCAGTGGGCAGACTCTACACTTGCCCATCACCAAGACGCAATGGACTCTTCCTTCACCATTCTGAAGTCGCAGGTAGGAACACTGTGCATATCCATTGTTGCTAGCATCCGAAAAATGGTGAACTTCGATGGATGTCAATTCTCCGAAGTCTTCTGGCCGAAAGCATCTCGGGACCTTGAGGCGCTGGAGGTGAATTAGGCTGCTTCGCCATTGCTCCCAACGCAATCTCAGTGGATCTGGGAGTGGGTCGTCCCAGTCAACTTGGTCTTTGCAGAGGCTCTGTAGAATTTGTTTTCCTACGAGTATGACAGGTGCTACCAGGCCCAACGGATCATAAACAGAGCAGACTGTAGATAAGACTCCACGTCTTGTCAGAGGCTGGTCTTTGAGAGTAATGCGGAATTGGAAGGTATCCGATTCAATGCACCACTCAATTCCCAAGGCTCTCTCGACAGGTAAGGTGTCGGATCGGAGATCAAGATCCTTGATGCCCTTCGCACGGTCTTCAGGAGCCACTGCACTGATGACCTCCAAGGAATTACTGATGAACTTATGCAGACGCAGGCCACCTCGATTGCAAAGATCCTTTGTCTTCTGGATCATGTTGATAGCTTCTTCTTTGGTTGGAACCGATATCAGGCCATCATCAACGTAGAAATTACGTCGCACAAAGTTAGCTGCCTCAGATCCAAGCTCTGATTCAAAGTCGTCAGCAATCCGTCTCAGGCCAAAGTTTGCGCATCCAGGAGACGAGGTGGCACCAAACAAGTGCACCTTCATGCGAAACACCTGAGGATCTCCTTCAAAGGTTCCGTTGTCCCACCATAGGAATCTAAGAAAATTGCGATGCTCTGCGTTGACTTTGAACTGGTAGAACATCTGCTCTACGTCGCAAATGAGTGCCACACGTTCTCTTCTGAATCGGCAGAGTACACCCGCAAGGGCGTTCGTAAGGTCAGGACCCTGGAGAAGGTGATCGTTGAGGCACTCTCCGTTGTATCTCGCGCTACAGTCGAATACCACCCTGATCTTCTCAGGTTTCTTGCTATGGTACACTCCGTGGTGGGGTATATACCACACGTGACCACTGTCCTCGCATTCAAGAAGCTCGGATTCTGCAACACGTTCTGCATAACCACTTTTGATGATATTTCGCATGAAGGAGCAGTAGTCCTGATGGTACCTCTGATCCTTTATGAAGCGACTCTTTAGCTGGGCAAGGCGGCGGATCGCTTGAATCTTGTTATTCGGCAGTTCAGGAGGTTTGCTCTCCTTGAATGGGAGTGGCATGATGTAGTGACCATCTGGTTGCTGGCGGATGCCTTCTTGCATCTTCTTCATAAACTTGCGGTCATCAAACGAAACTGGAACATCACTTGACGCTCGTTCTGAAAAGTCAAGTTCCATCATTTCCGCAATCTCTGAAGGTTTGATCACCTCCTTTATGTGTGTTCTGAATGCAAGTAGAACATGGTCTCGCAAGGGGTTCATGCCAACTGGACTGTCAGCGTCGGATGAAAACAATGGATTCTCGCACGCCAGAACTCTATGACTCACTCCTATTGGGTCAGATTCATCCTCTCTTAGCTTTGGGTCGACAATTCCTATGATTCCCCAACCAAGGTCTGTCCTCTGTCCATACGGTTCGTTGTCAACTGGTGCAATCACCTCACGAGGGGCTAGGGCCTGTGGACAGTTGTATCCAATAAGGATTCCAACTTCGCAGTCGGCTAGGGGCATCAGCTCGTTTGCTATCTTGTTCAAGTGGGGCCATCGTCTCGCCATGTCTGCGGTAGGTATGTGCGTCCGATTGGCAGGCATGATCTCTCTGGTGAATGCCGAAGGGAGGGGAATTCTCACAGTGCTGTCATGTCCCCGCACCTGTAGTCCTCTAATCTTTCGTGATTCTACTCGTTGATTGGATGAAAGCATCGTCGAAAGCAACAGCTGGACTCTTGGTCCGTCAAGACCGAGTGCGTCACATGTATCATCCAAGATAAATGTGGTGTCTGATTCCGTGTCAAGGAGTGCATACACGAGTCTCTCTCGCTCAGGTGTGTCAGAATGTGACAATCATACGGGTACGATCATCGAACTCTTTCCTTGTTCGCATATGTCACTGAAGTTATTCACTCGTGTGTGGGAGCTTGTTGATGCCACCACTGGTTTAGGTACTTCGCTCTCTGACTTTGGTCTTGGGGCTGAAGTTTCCTTGACATCACCGTGTAGTGAAGTCGGGTGTCGTCGGTTGCATGTCTGGCAAGTTTTTCTCTGGCGGCATTGCTTTGACCTGTGTCCTGGGGTTAGGCAGGCAAAGCAAAGTCCCCTTTTCATGACGAATTGTTTCCTCTCTTCCAGTGATTTTGAGAGAAAATTACGGCAGTCATCAAGCTGGTGGTTTCTTCTGTCGCAGAGTAGACAAACTTTGTATGAAGATACTCCCTCTGGATTTGTCTCAGCTCCAGTTGAAAATGTGCTAGCTCCGGTCGATCTCTTGGGTTCGCTCCTGGAACTTCGAGCACCTTGCTTCGCAGCATCACTAGGTTTGTCTGTCTTGAGAGACTGGAGCGAAGTTACTGGGTCGCAGGCCAGGTCAGCTTCTTTCACAACAAACTTGACGAATTCCGTGTAAGGGGGAAATTTGTTGTGGGATTCCTTCCATCCTTGCACCTTCCGACCCCATCTTGGGACTAGCCAGTCCGGTAGCTTAGCAAGTACCTTTCGGTTTTCTCTGTCATCATTCAATATGTTCAGGTTGTCACTCAACTTCATCGCCGATTCGCATTGTCGAAGAAAGTCAGCTAGATTTCGCAAACCCTTGCCGTCTCTTGGGGCTATCTTGGGCCATGTGTCTAACTTGTCTCTGAACGCTGGGCGATGACGAATGGATCTCCGTATCTTTTATGCAGCAAGGCCTTGGCCTGGTCGAATGCATCATCACTTGACAAGATGAGAAATCCGTCGACAGCTTCCTTAGCTGGTCCAGTCAAATATCTTTTCAGGTAGTGCAGTCTTTCCGAGGGGGGCACACTTCTCTTTTCAATCAATGTTTCAAAGCTGGTTTTCCAACTGGGATACTTCAAGGGGTCGCCTGAAAACACACCAGGTTCAGGCAGGGGGAGACGACTCAAGATGAGCTGATTGGCGAAAAAATTGGCCAGGTCGTTCAAATCATTTCTGTTGTTCCCTGCAGGTGTTGCTTCCTTTGGCTTTCCTGGAATCTTGTCTGAGTTCAGTGGCTGTTGCTCAAACACTTTCAACGGTTGAGACTCATCAGGTGGGCTCGCATTGTCATGACAGTCAGGCAGTGATTGCAGGTATTCGCTGACCATCGTGTTTCGATTCCCAACTTCTGAAATTCCTTCAACTTCAGAACGGCCAAATTCTTCGTTTAGAACCCCATCGATGGCATGAATTTTCGCTTCTGTAGCGTGCAGATTTCGCATTGTCTGTAATTTCTCCAGTTCTGCTTGCTTCTTCTCAAGTTCAGCCCGCTTTGCTGCCTCGATGTCGGCAAATTTTAGTTGAGCCTTCAAAGCTGCTGCTTCAGCAACAAGGGCGACTTTGGTAGATACAAACGAAGCTCGAGAAGAGTTTGTACGGAGGGAAGTCTTGCTACGGCGGGAGGAACGCGACACTCTTGAGCCGGTTTCAAAGCGTTCATGCTGTAATGGGCGGTGATCCATTCCCGATGCATGTTCGCTGGCACTGGATTGAGCAGTGGGATTAGCACCTTGACTTAACATGTCAATGTCAGGTGTGTCTACCATGAAGGGCACAGGTTCATGTTCCTGTTCCTGTGGTTTGCCACTAGTAGACATGACGACGCATATAAATGTACCTTTAAGCTAGAGACTATACTTGCAACAGAAGGTAAGTTACGAATGTACATGTAAATACAATGGGCAACAATACTGTTGTCAAAATGTTGCAGTAAATATGGTTAGGGCCTAGGCATATGGGACTGGCAAAATACAATTAGGCTTACGTAAGTAACTACGGAATATATATGTAACTACGAAATATATGTGTAACTATGGGCAACAAACTTAATTGCCAAAAATTCACATTTGTTGATAATGCAAAAATAAGTCTAATGTAAGTGCAATTCACTGGGCACTATAACAAATTTTACAAATTCCACAAAGATTGCAGGCAATCGCAGCAAACTTAAATCGTGCTAAATGAGAATACGCAACAAAATGCACAGTTTCTGATAAATGCCTCAAAATGTTCTCAGTCAGGCAAATGTTCACTGAGGGTGGTCTCAGGTCACGCAAATGTTCCTTGAAGGAAGTCGCAGGTCCACTTCGAACAGTCTTGTTCAACTTCAACTGTTATTCCACTTCAACTGTTGTTCCACTTCAACTGTTGTTCCACTTCAGCTGTCTTGTTCCACGTCCCGGTAGTCTCACTGAAGTCCAACGGTAGGTCAACGGTAGGCCAATGGTAGCGCAGGGGTAGTCCAATGACTGCTGGACTGGAGTTTTCACTATAACAGGCTGTACTCGCAATTTCAGGGTTATAAACGCAAGGTGACGCAATAAGTAGACTTCATTGAAGTACAGCTGCTAGAGTTCGCAAGGGGTCTCGACAGAAGCCTTTAATCCATGATCATCACTCTTGGCTCCGTGAAAACTCCTTGCATCCTATAAGTCTACTGTAGGATTCGCAATAGTAGATAATTCTCAGGTTTAATCTTCGAAAAGGTCGCATAGACGCAAGTTTCATGCAAAAATGTGGTTGCTACAGCATGACGTTGTTCGTTTGTTCGAGGGAGGTATTCTGTACTCCACTAAATACTGCTTAAAGGTGCTGTGACAATCTAACAGTGATTCATCTGCATCAACAATAGGGCTTTTCCGCATTATGATTTTTTTAATCAATAATATGCCCTGAATATGCATGAACATAAAATCTTTCAAAGTTAGCCGAAAATCGGCTGAAACGGTCACTGTGGACAGGATTTGACCTCGGCAATACGATGTACGTGCGTGTGTACAAGGTCTTTGCTTTGACAAAGAGCGATCTAAATAAATTACTGGCAAAGAGTCGAAAACGCACTTTGAAAATCGACAAATATTTTTTAATGTTTTGATGACGTCATCGTGACGTCACTTCGAACTTTGCATACTAGTATGATTAACTACCTACCCACCAAGTTTCATGACAATTGGACCTTTCCTTATATGAGTTTTGAAAAATCGCATTTTGATGACGTCATGATGACGTCACACATTTTTCAAGTTTTGTGCGAACAGCTATTACATAACAGACCAAATGCAAAAAAGAATTTTGCATTTTGCATGTTGCGTTCGGGAGATATGGCTAAAAGGTCCCAAAAAATAAATATTCATATAAAATCTCAGGATGACGTCATCATGACGTCACCTCATTTTTAATCTATAACACATCCTGGTATAGCCACATACCAAGTTTCAACCCAATCGGACTTACATTTCTGTAGATATAAGACTTCACAATATGTACGTAAATTTTCAAAAATCAATAAAAAAATTAGGTGATGACGTCATCGTGACGTCATAGTCTTGGCATAGTTTTTGTATAAGGGTCTTTCTTGGCTGTAACTTTGATGACGATTCCAGCTCGCCAAGTTATAAGAATGGTGGCTTGAAAACGTGTACAAAGTCAATGGGTTAAAAATCCAACAGCAGAAAAACTGCACCTTTAAATACGTGATTTGCCTTTAAACTGAAACATTTTTATAAAATATTACTTGATATTCTGACTCTTGGGAATATTTTCAATCAAATGGCAAACGTAAAAAAATACGATTTCTTTTTCTTTCTCATAGTAATTCTTGGCCGAAGTTCAGAACTACTGGGTAAGATATAAGATCGTGTAAGATGCTTATGCCAACTTTCAATGATATCTGACAAAGATTAATGCCAAAAGTGCTATAATACGTCCCTGTCTATGCGCATGCATGAACATACAATCTGTCAAAGTTAGCCGAAAATCTGCTAAAACGGTCACTGTGGACAGGATTTGACCTCAGCAACACGTGCGCTGCAGGCTGACTGACATACGATGTATGTGCCTATGTACAACGTACGTGCATGTACATGTATGTACATTGTGGACGTCCTGTCCTGTGCATGTTTTGAAGCAGAGGTATTGTCAACGTGGAACAAAAAGAAGAAGAAGAAGAAGAAGAAGAAAGAAAAACTAGAGCTGTATGTCTGTTTGCCAACAGAACACAGGGCTTTTTCGCATTTTACAAATATTTGTTTCGTTTGTCCTTTTGCAGTCACGTTTCAGAGCGCTTCATGCAGTTAAAGGTTGTTCAAAACGCTTAGAATAATTCCTAAAGTATAATTGTGTCAAATGATGTTACTTGCCCTGCAATGACGTCATGCTTAAGACACTTCTCAATGCACATTTTGTCGTTGTGAGTTTGGTTTGAACCAAGTTTAATGTCAATCTGATGAAAAAAGTGTGCAATTTGTGGAAGCAGAATAAAATTATAAATATCTAAAAATTATAAAAACCAAACGATGACGTCATCGTGACGTCACTTTAAATTTTGTATACTAGTACCATTATTTACCTACCCACTAAGTTTCATGACAGTCAGACCTTTCCATATAAATGTTTTGAAGCAGAGGTATTGTCAAGGTGAAGTTTTAAGCGTGCGCAGGGCATGTCCGAGTTCGCTTATTGCCTCGAAGCTTTGAAATGTTTTAGACCTACCCTTAAATCGACAACTAAAGTAAAAACTAACATAAAAACTGCCATGGTTGATTTTTCAGGAATTTTCAAATGAAAAAGAGTCTTTTTATTATAACTTCCGGTCTGATGACGTCATTCGCCTAAAACTTCGCACACGTCTTAAGTGGGTCAAGGTTATCATATACACCAATATATAGGCGATTCCGACAAACTTCGCCACAGACATCTATTCAAAATACATTTTTGAAAATTTTCAACCTGTCGCTAGAGGGCGCTCGAAGATTGCATGACGTCATTGGCAGATGATTTGAAGAATACTTTTAGCCAAGAGACTAACACCGTTAAAAGCAAGTTCATATCTATTACCATTTTCAAATAATAAGCCACTTCCGGTTTTGGCTTTTTTCGACCGGAAGCAAGGGTCACGTGATTTCACGCACGCTGAATGAAATAAAGACCTTAACCTACTCTACCACTTGCCGGCAACAGAATGCTGCGGACGGGTACGGTTGATTTCGTATGCATTTTTAAATATTAAAAGTGTCACAATTTAATTGCCTATCAATACACACCGGATGACGTCATCATGACGTCATCATTACACAATGTTGTTTGAATTAGGGTCTTTGCTTTGACAAAGATTGATGCAAATGAATGACTGGCAAAGAGTCAAAAATGCCCTTTCAAATTCCACAATTTTTTCTAAATTTCTGTGTACAAAGTCTATGGGAAAATTTAAATATACAAAAATCTATAATAAATCACTTGATGACGTCACCATGACGTCACTCTTCGGGACACATCTTTGCTATTGGGACTATGCCTTTGGTAACTTTCAATGATGTATGACAAAGATTAATGCCAAAAGTGGCACTGAGAAAAAACGTGTACAAAGTCTATGGGATTTTGGCGACAAAAAGAAATAAAAACTAGAGGTCTATGTCTGTTTGCAACAGAACATAGGGCTTTTCCGCATTATGATTTTTTTATTCAATAATATGCCCTGAATATGCATGAACATAAAATCTGTCAAAGTTAGCCGAAAATCGGCTAAAACGGTCACTGTGGACAGGATTTGACCTCGGCAATACGATGTATGTGCGTGTGTACAAGGTCTTTGCTTGGACAAAGAGTGATCTAAATAAATTACTGGCAAAGAGTCGAAAACACACTTTGAAAATCGACAAATATTTTTAAATTTTTTGATGACGTCATCGTGACGTCACTTCGAACTTTGCATACTAGTATGATTAACTGTACCTACCCACCAAGTTTCATGACAATTGGACCTTTCCTTATATGAGTTTTAAAAAAAAAAAAAAAAAAAAAAAAATCGCATTTTGATGACGTCATGATGACGTCACACATTTTTCAAGTTTTGTGCGAATAGCTATTACATAACAGACCAAATGCAAAAAAAGAATTTTGCATTTTGCATGTTGCGTTCGGGAGATATGGCTAAAAGGTCCCAACAAAATAAATATTCATATAAAATCTCAGGATGACGTCATCATGACGTCACTTCATATTTAATCTATAACACATCCTGGTATAGGCACATACCAAGTTTCAGCCCAATCGGACTTACATTTCTGTAGATATAAGACTTCACAATATGTACGTAAATTTTCAAAAAACCAATAAAAAAATTAGGTTATGACGTCATCGTGACGTCATAGTCTTGGCATAATTTTTGTATGAGGGTCTTCCTGGGCTGTAACTTTGATGACGATTCCGGATCGCCAAGTTATAAAAATGGTGGCTTGAAAACGTGTACAAAGTCAATGGGTTAAAAATCCAACAGCAGAAAAACTGCACCTTTAAATACGTGATTTGCCTTTAAACTGAAACATTTTTATAAAATATTACTTGATATTCTGACTCTTGGGAATATTTTCAATCAAATGGCAAACGTAAAAAAATACGATTTCTTTTTCCTTCTCATAGTAATTCTCGGCCGAAGTTCAGAACTACTCAGTAAGATATATCAGTGATGTATAGGAAAAGACTTGTGGAGAAAGCTGTGTACAAGTCTATGAGAAAAATTAATTTTTCATGAATCCATAATAAATCACTTGATGATGACGTCATCATGATGTCATAGTCTTGGCATAATTTGTGTATGAGGGTCTTCCTTGGCTGTAACTTTGATGACGATTCCAGATCGCCAAGTTATGAAAATGGTGGCTTGAAAACGTGTACAAAGTCAATAGGTTAAAAATCCCACAGCAGAAAAACTGCACCTTTAAATGCGTGATTTGCCTTTAAACTGAAACATTTTTATAAAATATTACTTGCTATTCTAACTCTTGGGAATATTTTCAATCAAATGACAGGCGTAAAAAAATACGATTTCTTTTTCCTTTTCATAGTAATTCTCAGCCGAAGTTCAGAACTACTCGGTAAGATATATCAGTGTTGTATAGGGAAAGACTTGTGGAGAAAGCTGTGTACAAAGTCTATGAGAAAAATGAATTATTCATAAATCCATAATAAATCACTTGATGACGTCACCATGACGTCACTCTTCGGGACACATCTTGGCTATAGGGACTATGCTTATGCCAACTTTCAATGATATCTGACAAAGATTAATGCCAAAAGTGCTATAATACGTCCCTGTCTATGCGCATGCATGAACATACAATCTGTGAAAGTTAGCCGAAAATCGGCTAAAACGGTCACTGTGGACAGGATTTGACCTCAGCAACACGTGCGATGCAGGCTGACTGACATACGATGTATGTGCCTATGTACAACGTACGTGCATGTACATGTACATTGTGGACGTCCTGTCCTGTGCATGTTTTGAAGCAGAGGTATTGTCAACGTGAAGTTTTAAGCGTGCGCAGAGTTGTTCCAGTTCGCTTATTGCCTCGAAACTTTCAAATGTTTTAGACCTACCCTTCAATCGACAATTAAAGTAAAAACAAATATAAAAACTGCCATGGTTGATTTTTCAGGAATTTTCAAATGAAAAAGGGTCTTTTTATTATAACTTCCGGTCTGATGACGTCATTCGCCTAAAACTTCGCACACGTCTTAAGTGGGTCAAGGTCATTCTATACACCAATATTTAGGCGATTCCGACAAACTTCGCCACAGACATCTATTCAAAATATATTTTTGCTAATTTTCAACCTGTCGCTAGAGGGCGCTCGAAGATTGCATGACGTCATCGGTAGATGATTTGAAGAATACTATCGGCCAAGAGACTAACACCGTTAAAAGCAAGTTCATTTCTATTACCATTTCCAAATAATAAGCCACTTCCGGTTTGGGCCTTTTTCGACCGGAAGCAAGGGTCACGTGATTGCACGCACACTGAATGAAATGAAGACCTCAACCTACTTTACCACTTGCCGGCAACAGAATGCTGCGGACGCGTACGGTTGATTTCTTATGCATTTTTAAATATTAAAATTGCCACAATTTAATTGCCTATAAATAAACACAGGATGACGTCATCATGACGTCATCATTCCACAATGTTGTTTGGAGTAGGGTCTTTGCTTGGACAAAGATTGGTGTAAATGAATAACTGGCAAAGAGTCGAAAATGCCCTTTGAAAAGCGACAATTTTTTTTAAATTTCTGTGTACAAAGTCTATGGGAAAAATTAAATATTCAAAAATCTATAATAAATTAGTCGATGACGTCACCATGACGTCAATCTTCGGGATACATCTTTGCTATAGGGACAATGCTTATGCTAAGTTTGAATGATGTATGGCAAAGATTAATGCCAAAAGTGGCACTGAGAAAAAACGTGCACAAAGTCAATGGCATTTGAAGTGGAACAAAAAGAAGAAGAAGAAGAAGAAGAAGAAGAAGAAGAAGAAGAAGAAGAAAGAAAAACGAGAGGTCTATGTCTGTTTGCAACAGAACATAGGGCTTTTCCGCATTATGATTTTTTTTAATCAATAATATGCCCTGAATATGCATGAACATAAAATCTTTCAAAGTTAGCCGAAAATCGGCTGAAACGGTCACTGTGGACAGGATTTGACCTCGGCAATACGATGTATGTGCGTGTGTACAAGGTCTTTGCTTTGACAAAGAGTGATCTAAATAAATTACTGGCAAAGAGTCGAAAACGCACTTTGAAAATCGACAAATATTTTTTAATGTTTTGATGACGTCATCGTGACGTCACTTCGAACTTTGCATACTAGTATGATTGACTACCTACCCACCAAGTTTCATGACAATTGGACCTTTCCTTATATGAGTTTTAAAAAATCGCATTTTGATGACGTCATGATGACATCACACATTTTTCAAGTTTTGTGCGAACAGCTATTACATAACAGACCAAATGCAAAAAAGAATTTTGCATTTTGCATGTTTCGTTCGGGAGATATGGCTAAAAGGTCCCAAAAAATAAATATTCATATAAAATCTCAGGATGACGTCATCATGACGTCACCTCATTTTTAATCTATAACACATCCTGGTATAGCCACATACCAAGTTTCAACCCAATCGGACTTACATTTCTGTTGATATAAGACTTCACAATATGACGTCATCATGACGTCACCTCATTTTTAATCTATAACACATCCTGGTATAGCCACATACCAAGTTTCAACCCAATCGGACTTACATTTCTGTTGATATAAGACTTCACAATATGTACGTAAATTTTCAAAAATCAATAAAAAAATTAGGTGATGACGTCATCGTGACGTCATAGTCTTGGCATAATTTTTGTATGAGGGTCTTTCTTGGCTGTAACTTTGATGACGATTCCAGATCGCCAAGTTATAAGAATGGTGGCTTGAAAACGTGTACAAAGTCAATGGGTTAAAAATCCAACAGCAGAAAAACTGCACCTTTAAATACGTGATTTGCCTTTAAACTGAAACATTTTTATAAAATATTACTTGATATTCTGACTCTTGGGAATATTTTCAATCAAATGGCAAACGTAAAAAAATACGATTTCTTTTTCTTTCTCATAGTAATTCTCGGCCGAAGTTCAGAACTACTCAGTAAGATATATCAGTGTTGTATAGGAAAAGACTTGTGGAGAAAGCTGTGTACAAAGTCTATGAGAAAAATTAATTATTCATGAATCCATAATAAATCACTTGATGATGACGTCATCATGATGTCATAGTCTTGGCATAATTTGTGTATGAGGGTCTTCCTTGGCTGTAACTTTGATGACGATTCCAGATCGCCAAGTTATGAAAATGGTGGCTTGAAAACGTGTACAAAGTCAATAGGTTAAAAATCCCACAGCAGAAAAACTGCACCTTTAAATGCGTGATTTGCCTTTAAACTGAAACATTTTTATAAAATATTACTTGATATTCTAACTCTTGGGAATATTTTCAATCCAATGACAGGCGTAAAAAATACGATTTCTTTTTCCTTTTCATAGTAATTCTCAGCCGAAGTTCAGAACTACTCGGTAAGATATATCAGTGTTGTATAGGGAAAGACTTGTGGAGAAAGCTGTGTACAAAGTCTATGAGAAAAATTAAGTATTCATAAATCGATAATAAATCCATAATAAATCACTTGATGACGTCATCATGATGTCATAGTCTTGGCATAATTTGTGTATGAGGGTCTTCCTTGGCTGTAACTTTGATGATGATTCCAGATCGCCAAGTTATGAAAATGGTGGCTTGAAAACGTGTACAAAGTCAATAGGTTAAAAATCCCACAGCAGAAAAACTGCACCTTTAAATGCGTGATTTGCCTTTAAACTGAAACATTTTTATAAAATATTACTTGATATTCTAACTCTTGGGAATATTTTCAATCAAATGACAGGCGTAAAAAATTACGATTTCTTTTTCCTTTTCATAGTAATTCTCAGCCGAAGTTCAGAACTACTCGGTAAGATATATCAGTGTTGTATAGGGAAAGACTTGTGGAGAAAGCTGTGTACAAAGTCTATGAGAAAAATGAATTATTCATAAATCCATAATAAATCACTTGATGACGTCACCATGACGTCACTCTTCGGGACACATCTTGGCTATAGGGACTATGCTTATGCCAACTTTCAATGATATCTGACAAAGATTAATGCCAAAAGTGCTATAATACGTCCCTGTCTATGCGCATGCATGAACATACAATCTGTGAAAGTTAGCCGAAAATCGGCTAAAACGGTCACTGTGGACAGGATTTGACCTCAGCAACACGTGCGCTGCAGGCTGACTGACATACGATGTATGTGCCTATGTACAACGTACGTGCATGTACATGTACATTGTGGACGTCCTGTCCTGTGCATGTTTTGAAGCAGAGGTATTGTCAACGTGAAGTTTTAAGCGTGCGCAGAGTTGTTCGAGTTCGCTTATCGCCTCGAAACTTTAAAATGTTTTAGACCTACCCTTCAATCGACAATTAAAGTAAAAACAAATATAAAAACTGCCATGGTTGATTTTACAGGAATTTTCAAATGAAAAAGAGGCTTTTTATTATAACTTCCGGTCTGATGACGTCATTTGCCTAAAACTTCGCACACGTCTTAAGTGGGTCAAGGTCATCATATACACCAATATTTAGGCGATTACGACAAACTTCAACACAGACATCTGTTAAAAATACATTTTTGCTAATTTTCAACCTGTCGCTAGAGGGCGCTCGAAGATTTCATGACGTCATCGGTAGATGATTTGAAGAATACTATTGGCCAAGAGACTAACACCGTTGAAAGCAAGTTTATATCTATTACCACTTTCAAATGATAAGCCACTTCCGGTTTGGGCCTTTTTCGACCGGAAGCAAGGGTCACGTGATTTCACGCACACTGAATGAAATAAAGACCTCAACCTATTCTACCACTTGCCGGCAACAAAATGCTGCGGACGCGTACGGTTGATTTCTTATGCATTTTTGAATATTAAAAGTGTCACAATTTAATTGCCTATAAATACACACCTGATGACGTCATCATGACGTCATCATTACACAATGTTGTTTAAATTAGGGTCTTTGCTTGGACAAAGATTGGTGTAAATAAATTACTGGCAAAGAGTCAAAAATGCCCTTTGCAAATCGACAATTTTTTTTTAATTTCTGTGTACAAAGTCTATGGGAAAAATTAAATATTCAAAAATCTATAATAAATTAGTCGATGACGTCACCATGACGTCAATCTTCGGGACACATCTTTGCTATAGGGACTATGCTTATGCTAACTTTGAATGATGTATGGCAAAGATTAATGCCAAAAGTGGTGGGCAGAAAAAACGTGCACAAAGTCTATGGGGTTTAGGCGACAAAAAGAAGAAGCCAAAAAAAAAAAAAAAAAAAATGAGAACAAAAACAAAGGCTTTTCCGCAACTTTGCGGAAAAGCCAAAAAAAAAAATGAGAACAAAAACAAAGGCTTACTTTGCGGAAAAGCCAAAAAAAAAAACCAGAACAAAAACAAAGGCTTTTTCGCAACTTTGCGGAAAAGCCAAAAAAAAAAACCAGAACAAAAACAAAGGCTCTTCCGCAACTTTGCGGAAAAGCCAAAAAAACCAGAACAAAAAGAAAGGCTTTTTCGCAAAATTGCGAAAAAGCCAAAATAAATCAGAACTAAAAGAAAGGCTTTTTCGCAAATTTTGCGAAAAAGCCAAAAAAAATCAGAACAAAAAGAAAGGCTTTTTCGCAAATTTTGCGAAAAAGCCAAAAAAAAAAACCAGAACAAAAACAAAGGCTTTTCCGCAACTTTGCGGGAAAGCCAAAAATCAGAACAAAAACAAAGGCTTTTCCGCAACAATGCGGAAAAGCCAAAAATCAGAACAAAAAGAAAGGCTTTTCCGCAATAATGCAGAAAAGCCAAAAAAAAAAAAAAAGGAAAAAAAAAACTTTAACGAAAACAAGAGCTGTTCCCAATTGAAATTGGGAACAGCTAAAAAATAACAGAAACAAGAGCTGTTTCGGTGTGTACACCGAAACAGCTAAAAAAAAATGAGAACAAAAACAAAGGCTTTTCCGCACTTTCCAAAAAAGGAAAAAAAAAAACTTTAACGAAAACAAGAGCTGTTCCCAATTGAAATTGGGAACAGCTAAAAAAAGGAAAAAAAAAACAACTTTAACGAGAACAATAGCTGTTCCCAATTGAAATTGGGAACAGCTAAAAATCAGAACAAAAAGAAAGGCTTTTTCGCATGATTTGCGAAAAAGCCAAAAAAAAAAAAAAAAATGAGAACAAAAACGAAGGCTTTTTCGCAAAATTGCGAAAAAGCCACAAAAAAAAATGAGAACAAAAACAAAGGCTTTTTGGCAAAATTGCGAAAAAGCCAAAAATAAGAACAAAAACAAAGGCTTTTTCGCAAAATTGCGAAAAAGCCAAAAAAAAATGAGAACAAAAACTTTTTCGCAAAATTGCCAAAAAAGCCCCCCAAAAAAATGAGAACAAAAACAAAGGCTTTTACGCAAAAATGCGAAAAAGCCAAAAAATGAGAACAAAAACAAAGGCTTTTTCGCAAAATTGCGAAAAAGCCAAAAATGAGAACAAAAACAAAGGCTTTTTCGCTTTTTGCGGAAAAGCCAAAAATGAGAACAAAAAGAAAGGCTTTTCCGCTTTTTGCGGAAAAGCCAATAATAGTAATCCGCCCTGGCTAAATAGTAATTCGCCCGGGCAAATTAGAGGGCCGGATTTTTTTTGTTTTTGGTCATGTCCTAAACACACTTCCGTAGTATTAGCCTCTCCCTTGAAAAGTAATCTTGGACTGTTTCACTTGGTATCATTTCCATTTCCCGTCATTTCTTTCGTAACCAGATGCACCGCTGTGGAAGAATCTTCGGGGACTACCTGCCGTTATGTGGAGAAAGTCAAATACGAGTCCCACGCAGAACCGCTCCTGACTAGCCTTTTTGATGATGGAAGCATCATAGAGACTCAGGAGACGTTCGTCCGGAGGTAGGTTGAATTATATAGTGTTATACTGTTAGGCCAACAAAAAAATATTCGGTCTCTGGTCAGACCGAAATTCCGGAATTGAAACGGCGTCGCGTTTTTTTTTGGGGGGGGTGGCTTTTTTTTTCAAGCTTGAATTGTACAGACAAGGTGGGTACTAATTTCCTTTTTTGTGTCCTCATTATACATTGGTGTCCTCCATAATTTGCCTTGTTGCCCTTTATCATTTGCCTTGGTGCAATTTCCCCATTCCTCGGTGCTCCTTGGTACAAAAATTTGAGGAGGTGCGGCAATAGAGGGCGCTGTTGTAGCTTCCGTGTAAATTTGAAGAAGAAAAAAAAGGTTGACGCGCATGATTAAAATCGACGCGCGCGCTGACCAGAGACTGTTTTTTTTTTTTTTATTATTTTTCTTTTGCCTTACCGGTTCTGTTATATTGTGGGGTTCTTTTACATTGAAGCGATGGCGATGCATGTACTGGGCAAAAATATTAAAACAATCGTCCCAAAGCCGAGGATTTGAGGAGCAATTCTTTATACAGTAGAAAAGTCAGACTGGCTCAGGTAACTCAATCCGAATTTTCGCCAGTGTTCAAAGTTCCATTAAAGGGAAAATACAACATTTGCAAACATCAAAAAATATAACTACCAAATAATTCTGAAATACCTTGCTGGACTGTTAGTGGCTGACAGTCTAGAGCATTCTGTAAACTCATGGCACCTGGTTTACTGTCATTTTCAATCAAATTGGTATTTTCGTATCAATTTCAACGCTTGTCGGCCGACCACCGTTGGGAAAAAAATTGCTTTTTTCAAATTCTGGCCCCAGTTGACCATAATATTTTAGTTAGTCTGGTTTTGTTTGCAATCGATTACACACCTGTGAACGGGTACAAGCCAGCTAGACTGGTTCATTGACCTTATACAATTCCCCATTGCTATAAATTGCTCCGTTTCACCTTAAATGCAGTCAGGGAACCAGACTACAGGAAGATGATTGTTTTTCTTGGTTTTGATAGCATCTACGAACCCAAAACGTAAAAAAGTTAGTGTAACAATATTTGCTGTACATTACCAACCGGCCCAAATCCATCCATTTCTGAAAATTACAGCATGAGCAACTGATGTGTATTCACCCCGATGTATTCTGGGGTTCTTTTACAATGAAATACTAAGAAACGGAATCCCCAAAATGCTGCCTGAGACATGTCATGTTGGGCCTATGACTGTGGAGGCTGACATCTGGGGGAAACCATGCTTCATTGGAGACTGCAATATTAGCGTGTAGTTTGCGTCAATCATTACAACATATTCATGATAATTAATCTTTCGGCCATAAACGTTACTGCTTGAAGCTCTTCAGACCAGACATGACTTTCTTCATATAAAAGCCTCCACATTAATGTGGCTTGAGCGTCATTTGCATAAACCCAAATGACATATTTTCGTAATACCAGCCACAAAGGTGGACTTCTTGCTTGTGTCTTCGTATGGGCTCTGTGCGCGAACTTGAGAGGGCGCGCATGGGCGTCGCCAGAATTTTGTTCTAGAGGGGGGCAAAAGTACCCTTTTTTCCAAAATCCCTATTTTCCATCTAGCATTTTAATTCCCGATTGATCCTTTTTGGAGGGTGGGCAGGGATATTTCCCCCCTCCCCCAACCTATTAAATTATCAACAATATGATTTCCTCCCTCTTTTTCTTTTTCTTCCCCCCTCCTTTTTTTTTGGGGGGGGGTGCGCCCCCTCCCCCCCCCCCCTCGCGACGCCCATGAGAGCGCGTTTTGACCACTTTCAAGAGCCCCTTGGATGGGGCACACCGCGTACGCACGAGTAATTTATCCTGATACGTGTACAAAGCCATAACGCTTCCCATGAGCGTCAAGCATTGTACTTGTAGGCGGTGGTGCGTTCGAATGTCTCCCCGATTGGTCTCCCACAACTTTCTTCTCCCTTTCTTAAAGGGACACTAGGTCCTGGAACAGCCCAATTGGGCTACAAAACGCGCTTTGAACGAGATGATGTTGATCGGAAAGAGCATAACTAGGATAGAAACATCCACACAACTACCCTTTAAAAACTGGGCATTTTTTTGTTATTCCTGTATTTGTGTGCGAGAACGAATTTCGGGGTCCACTTTTTGCGACCCCATAAATTCGAGCCGTTTGGATGCTAGGTGTGATTTCATTCGTACGCGTAAATTGTTCGCCTTTTGCGGACGTTGCGTTGCGTTGCAATCACCACGCCTTTTGCGTGGTGATTGGTCACCGCTGATCCTGAGACACACAACGTGTATATCGTACACTAGAGAACGACACGAAAAACGTATTCGTACTCCGTCGTGTCCGATGTAAACAACCGGGGTTTTTTTGTCTTTTCTCGGGAACAGTAAGACATAAGGTTGGTTTCCTTTTAACCAAATGTTTGAAATAGGATAAGTAAACAATCCAAAACATAAAATTTTCGGGGATTTCAGGACCTAGTGCCTCTTTAAATAACAGTACTAGTTGTGCACAGCACATTGTGGGACTTGTGTATGATCAGAGTTTCTCCGTGTATGTGGAGCCGAATGCCCTCAAGTTGGTAAAGTACATACTGTGACGGAATAGGAATTAAGTCACCAACTGTATGTTTTAAATACACTAGAACACTGTGAGTCACTTTGCATATAAGGAATCCTTGTTTCTGATTGGTCAATTGAGTTTATGCACTGTTGTATGGGGAAGAGAATTTGTTTACAGCTAGCCATGGGGCTCAAAGTCTATAAAAGAAGTTGCAGGGCTAGGATTTAGTGACTTGATTGCTTGATTCTTCAATGATCAGAATAATTGCTAGGGTTCTTGATTAAGTGGCATGACATGATGGATGATGATGATTAAAGGCATGCATGACCACCGTACCATAGGACAACACCATCGGGACGGCACGCTACCAACCAAACCAGCCTGACGCAGGAGAGCTGGCACGACACGTGACAATACACATTCTTGCATTCAAGGCTATTATGTTGGAAAATCTACCTAGTTATAATTTGTTCTCCCTTCTGCCGATTGCTTTATTGATAGGCGGCCGGGTGTCCAAAAACCATGCACTTGTCGTGGCTTGAGTTTTACAAAAACCATACAGCCATATGGTTGCGAAGGCAAAGCGTCAGTCGTTGTCAAGGAAAGCTAATGCGATTACGTACCAAGACAATGTAACAGAGCATTGAAATTCGTGAACCCAACACCCCCCCCCGCAAAACATGGCCTTTTGAACGTTATGTTTCTTAGTATAGGGGTAGACGTTGTTATTGTTTGATACGTGATAACCCGCCGCCGCAATAACCCGTCGCCGCGAGAGGGCGCTATCACGACAAACCAATATCGCCCACGAACCCGTTTCGCTCGTACCCAGCAAACAGGACGCTGGGATACTCTGATGAGCTTCACAGAATCTTGTGAAGGAAGTGGCTTATGACCTATGTATAAAGCATCTGGCTGCAGTTAGACAATGTGCGCAAATGCTATCCGAAAACTCACCATAGAATTGCGCACATTCCATACCGGATGTGGTTTCTGTTTCATTGCGGACCATGTGGACAAAATTTTGAGCGTCGCAATGCGATCCAACTGTTTGTGATTCGAAACGGAACCCGAGTGAGTGACGGGAATTGTAAATTTACAACACAGTTAAGTTTTACAGAATTTCCTACACTATTACGCTTTTCAACGAGAAAAAAAACATCTTTAACCTGGAATGAAAGAGTAATGAATCAGTCTTAATAGCCGTTTTCAAACCTTGCAGAGTCATGACCTTGATGACGGTGAAGCTGCCGTCGGCGGACGGCGTGGCCCGGCCGGCTGCCAGCCGTGCCGTGCATCGAGCTGCAGCGCTCGCGATGCATCATCATCACGGTCCGTTTTGAAATCTATAGATTATCGGCGCGGTATGTACGGTGTTGCTTGGATTTTGAAAGATGCTTTTTCCGAACCCAATCGGCAGGTTGACGAAACCATCGTGCATGGCCTCCAACTATCTTTCGAAGAGCGGTTATTTGCTGATATCTCAGTTTTGATATACCCAACGTTTTTGCAGCGAATTCAACAGCCTCATCAAAATCTGACTCATTTTTTTCGGCCATTTTTCAAGCGCAGTGGGCACAGTAAATATGTACGTACATGTACATGTACATGCCTATAGTTTGCAGACCAGTAAATCGGTCCGAAATTGCGTACGCCGGCCAAATCACGATTTGCATACCCTCAAAATCTTCAGTATTTGAGGATGCTGTGGGCCATGAACTTGAGGGTTTGTAAAAAATATGGGTGGAAGCCGTGCACAGGACTGTGAGCTTGTAGTTCCGTTCAATTTTGATGAAATTGGGGCCCTTAAAGCGCTCTATTTTGCAATGGAGTGTAGGCATCGTTTTTCAAAATGGCGATGGGCTTCAGGACTATTTTTAGGGGTGATCATCTTCGGATTGAAATTTCTCCTAAATGTATTGTATTGTATTGTTTTAGTTCCATTTGTAACAAATTAATATAATGCAAATGCAACAGTTTATTTACTACAACAATAATTAAACTTAATAGAATGCTAATACATGTACAACACTTTGATCAATTTAAATATAAATGGTGACAGATGAAAAAAGCCTAAGCTCAGTATACAGAGCCTTGTCCCGTTTGTGAATAACAACAATTAATAATTATCAATTATCAAAGTCATCAGTTGACCCCCGAAAAATTGAAAAGAAAATGAAAGATAATGAAATAAGCCTTAATTTGACGTGTGTCTCGAACGCCTTGGAAAGTTGTGAGTATTTTTTTCCGAATTTCTGAAGTGGGAGCATTTACCATTGGAGTCTATGGAAGTTTATTTACTGGTCTGCAACCATACATGTACATTTACGGTGGCTCATAACGGCGAATTTGCCTTTGCCGTGGGGAATTTGCTTTTGCCGTGAAGAATTTGCTTTTGCCGTGACACTTGTGGGCCACCGTATACATTCAATCATTCACTGTCAGTCGGTGCGCGCGGCGCGGAACAGGGGATTATAACTATGAATATGTATACCTTTGGGTAATTATGCAGGGTATATAATTCGCGATACATACATTAGGCAAAGCAGGTGCGTGCGCATAACACGGCCAGAAGCAGATTCCCTGGTTTTGCTCGTACCCCCCGCCCTGCAAACAGGACGCTGGGATACTCTGATGATCGAGCCTCACAGAATCTTGTGAAGGAAATGGCTATGACCTATGTATAAAGCATCTGGCTGCAGCTGTTCAAGATCGCATTTAGACAATGTGCTAAAATGCTATCCGAAACTTTCCAAAGAATTGCGCGCATTCCATACCGGATGTGATTTATGTTTCATTACGGACCATGTGGACAAAATTTTGAGCGTCGCATAATGCAATCCGACCGTTCGTGATTCGAAATGGAGCCTGAGCGAGTAACGGGAATTGTAAATTTACAACACAGATAAGTTTTATAGAATTTCCTATATTATTACGCTATTTCAACGAGGAAAAAACATCTCTAAACTGAAATAAAAGAGTAATTAATCAGTCTTAACGGCCGTTTCAAACTATGCAGAATCATGACCTTGATGACGCGCAGGTCACTGGTCACGCAAAATCCAACCAATCAGAGCGTGAATTCATCAGAGTATCCCAGCGTCCTGTTTGCAGGATAACCCAAACAGGATTTCGCTCGTACCCCCCGCCCTGCAAACAGGACGCTGGGCCTGGATACGCTAGTGCTGACGAGCTTTACAGAATCTTGTGAAGGAAGTGGCCTATAGCTTATGTATAAAGCATCTGGCTGCAGCTGTTCAAGACCGCAGTTAAACAATGTGCGCAAATGCTATCCGAAAACTTCCCATAGAAATGCACACGTTCCATACCGGATGTGATTTCTGTTTCATTGCGGACCATGTGGAAATTTTTTTTGAGCGTCGCATAATGCAATATGTTCATTCGTTTTGAACGTACGCAGGACGGGCATTTACGTCTCAGCCAATGAAAAGCTTTGCTTGCCACGCTCAACCCACAGTTACCGCCCAACGTGACCGTCCACTGCCTTACTTTTATTATTCAAATTGTTAGCTGCTTGTTCATGATAACAATGCAAGAGGATTCCAACTCGTTGAGCGACAATGATCTAAATAACAAAAGAGGATCTCTTACAATTAAAGCTGTCTGGCACAATGCCTGCTGAATCTCTCTATCGAAGCAATTTTGCAAGTACATGTACACTATACATGATATGTTTTGAAGGGAAAAAAATCTAGTCGGTAAAGCAAACAGAATACGCACGTAATTAGTTTAGTGCAGGTATATGAATTGAAACTGCAGTGAGTCCTCTCAGCATTAAGCCTACTGTACATACTTCCTTTAGTCATGGATCCCGTGGCCACAACCATGTTCCTTTCTGTATGTTGTTCATTTCTGTTATTAGTGTACCCCTTGATTTTTTTCTCGACGAAGAGCTGGCTTTTCTTTGGGATTACTTCAGCACTCTGTTTATGGGCTGTCTCTGCACGGGCATATTTTGTTTGCCTGCACCTTTGCCAAGATTGCGCTACAATGGAAACTATTCTGTAGGCTTACGTAGGGTAACAGCATACAGTCAGTATTCAGATTAACAATCCACTTGGAACGTAAGGAAATAATAAGGCTAAGGCAGGGTACGAGCGCTTCTTAGAACAATAGAAACGGTACGTAGGATTATAAATGCTTACGCAGGGTACAGTATTCAGGTTAACAAGACATATATAATTTTTGTATACCTATAAAAGATAAAGGCCACCGTCGGGTACTGTCGCTCGCAAGACGAAAGTGAGGCACGAAATGGGGAACGTTCGACAAGATGTGCCCGTGTGAATATCAATGACGAGGAGAGAGCGCTTGTTTTAAATGCATATTGCCATAAGTTTATAAACAAAGAAGAGGTTTATGGAGTAAATCATAAGTTTAAAGAGTAAATCACCAATGTTTAACGACGCTGAGAAAAAAAAAGTTTGGCTCATTACGTTTAAAATTAACCTTAACTGAATCTCCTATAAAAAGGAATATTTGTATGTACCGTATTTTTAGCTGTTCCCAATTTCAATTGGGGGAACAGCTCTTGTTTTCGTTAAATTTTTTTTCCCTTTTTTTTTTGGCTTTTCCGCAAGGTTGCGGAAAAGCCTTTGTTTTTGTTCGCATTTTTTTGGCTTTTTCGCAAATCATGCGAAAAAGCCTTTCTGTTTGTTCTGATTTTTTTTAGCTGTTCCCAATTTCAATTGGGAACAGCTCTTGTTTTCGTTATAGTTTTTTTTTTTCCTTTTTGGCTTTTCCGCAAAGTTGCGGAAAAGCCTTTGTTTTTGTTCTCGTTTTTTTTTTTCTTTCTTCTTCTTCTTCTTCTTCTTCTTCTTTTTGTTCCACTTCAAATGCCATTGACTTTGTGCACGTTTTTTCTCAGTGCCACTTTTGGCATTAATCTTTGCCATACATCATTCAAAGTTAGCATAAGCATAGTCCCTATAGCAAAGATGTGTCCCGAAGATTGACGTCATGGTGACGTCATCGACTAATTTATTATAGATTTTTGAATATTTAATTTTTCCCATAGACTTTGTACACAGAAATTAAAAAAAACATTGTCGCTTTTCAAAGGGCATTTTTTACTCTTTGCCAGTAATTCATTTACACCAATCTTTGTCCAAGCAAAGACCCTAATTTAAACAACATTGTGTAATGATGACGTCATGATGACGTCATCCGGTGTTTATTTATAGGCAATTAAATTGTGACACTTTTAATATTCAAAAATGCATAAAAAATCAACCGTACGCGTCCGCAGCATTCTGTTGCCGGCAAGTGCTAGAATAGGTTGAGGTCTTTATTTCATTCAGTGTGCGTGAAATCACGTGACCCTTGCTTCCGGTCGAAAAAGGCCAAAACCGGAAGTGGCTTATCATTTGAAAGTGGTAATAGATATAAACTTGCTTTCAACGGTGTTAGTCTCTTGGCCAATAGTATTCTTCAAATCATCTACCGATGACGTCATGCAATCTTCGAGCGCCCTCTAGCGACAGGTTGAAAATTAGCAAAAATGTATTTTTAATAGATGTCTGTAGCGAAGTTTGTCGTAATCGCCTAAATATTGGTGTATATGATGACCTTGACCCACTTAAGACGTGTGCGAAGTTTTAGGCAAATGACGTCATCAGACCGGAAGTTATAATAAAAAGCCCCTTTTTCATTTGAAAATTCCTGTAAAATCAACCATGGCAGTTTTTATATTTGTTTTTACTTTAATTGTCGATTGAAGGGTAGGTCTAAAACATTTCAAAGTTTCGAGGCGATAAGCGAACTCGAACATACCCTGCGCACGCTTAAAACTTCACGTTGACAATACCTCTGCTTCAAAACATGCACATAACAAGACGTCCACAATGTACATGTACATGCACGTACGTTGTACATAGGCACATACATCGTATGTCAGTCAGCCTGCAGCGCACGTGTTGCTGAGGGCAAGTCGTGTCCACAGTGACCGTTTTAGCCGATTTTCGGCTAACTTTGACAGATTTTATGTTCCTGCATGCGCATAGACAGGGACGTATTATCGCACTCTTGGCATTAATCTTTTTCAGATATCATTGAAAGTTGGCATAAGCATACTCCCTATAGCAAAGATGTGTCCCGAAGAGTGACGTTATGGTGACGTCATCAAGTGATTTATTATGGATTTATGAATAATTAATTTTTCTCATAGACTTTGTACACAGCTTTCTCCACAAGTATTTCCCTATACAACACTCATATATCTTACTGAGTAGTTCTGAACTTCGGCTGAGAATTACTATGAGATGGAAAAAGAAATCGTATTTTTTTACGCCTGTCATTTGATTGAAAATATTCCCAAGAGTTAGAATAGCAAGTAATATTTTATAAAAATGTTTCAGTTTAAAGGAAAATCACGCATTTAAAGGTGCAGTTTTTCTGCTGTGGGATTTTTAACCTATTGACTTAGTACACGTTTTCAAGCCACCATTTTCATAACTTGGCGATCTGGAATCGTCATCAAAGTTACAGCCAAGGAAGACCCTCATACAAAAATTATGCCAAGACAATGACATCATGATGACGTCATCATCAAGTGATTTATTGTGGATTCATGAATAATTAATTGTTCTCATAGACTTTGTACACAGCTTTCTCCACAAATCTTTTCCTATACAACACTGATATTTCTTACTGAGTAGTTCTGAACTTCGGCCGAGAATTACTATGAGAAGAAAAAAGAAATCGTATTTTTTACGTTTGCCATTTGATTGAAAATATTCCCAAGAGTCATAATATCAAGTAATATTTTATAAAATTGTTTCAGTTTAAAAGCAAATAACGTATTTAAAGGTGCAGTTTTTCTGCTGTCGGGTTTTAACCCATTGACTTTGTACACGTTTTCAAGCCACCATTTTTATAACTTGGCGATCTGGAATCGTCATCAAAGTTACAGCCAAGGAAGACCCTCATACAAAAACTATGCCAAGACTATGACGTCACGATGACGTCATCACCTAATTTTTTATTGATTTTTGAAAATTTACGTACATATTATGAAGTCTTATATCTACAGAAATGTAAGTCCGATTGGGTTGAAACTTGGTATGTGGCTATACCAGGATGTGTTATAGATTTAAAGTGAGGTGACGTCATAATGACGTCATCCTGAGATTTTATATGAATATTTTTGTGTGTGACCTTTTAGCCATATCTCCCGAACGCAACATGCAAAATGCAAAATTGTTTTTTGCATTTGGTCTGTTATGTAATAGCTATTCGCACAAAACTTGAAAAATGTGTGACGTCATCATGACGTCATCAAAATGCGATTTTTCAAAACTCATATAAGGAAAGGTCCAATTGTCATGAAACTTGGTGGGTAAGTAGTTAATCATACTCGTATGCAAAGTTCGAAGTGACGTCACGATGACGTCATCGAAAAATTTAAAAATATTTGTCGATTTTCAAAGTGCCTTTTTGACTCTTTGCCAGTAATTTATTTAGATCACTCTTTGTCAAAGCAAAGACCTTGTACACACGCACATACATCGTATTGCCGAGGTCAAATCCTGTCCACAGTGACCGTTTTAGCTGATTTTTCGGCTAACTTTGACAGATTTTATGTTAATGCATATTCAGGGCATATTATTGATTAAAAAAAATCATAATGCGGAAAAGCCCTATGTTCTGTTGCAAACAGACATAGATCTCTAGTTTTTCTTCTTTTTCTTTTTCCACTTTTCCCCATAGGTTTTGTACACGTTTTTATTCTACAAGCCACTTTGGCAATTATTTTAAATCTGATCAACTTTAAACTCAACATAGTTATTAACCATCATCTGAGGAAGTGTCCCGAAACTTTTCGTCATGCTGACGTCATCACGTGATTTATTACAGAATTTTGAATATTTAATTTTTCCCATAGACTTTCTACACAGAAATTTAAAAAAAAATGTTAATTTTCAGAGGGCATTTTCGACTCTTTGCAAGTAATTTATTTACACCAATCTTTGTCCAAGCAAAGACCCTTATTCAAACAACATTGTGTAATGATGACGTCATGATGACGTCATCCGGTGATTAACTATAGGCAATTAAAATGTTACACTTTTAATTTTCAAAAATGCATAAGAAATCAACCGTACGCGTCCGCAGCATTCTGTTGCCGGCAAGTGGTAGAGTAGGTTGAGGTCTTTATTTCATTTAGTGTGCGTGAAATCACGTGACCCTTGCTTCCGGTCGAAAAAGGCCCAAACCGGAAGTGGCTTATTATTTGAAAGTGGTAATAGATATGATCTTGCTTTCAATGGTGTTAGTCTCTTGGCTGATAGTATTCTTCAAATCATCTACCGATGACGTCATGCAATCTTCGAGCGCCCTCTAGCGACAGGTTGAAAATCTTTAAAAATGTATTTTGAATAGATGTCTGTGGCGAAGTTTGTCGGAATCGCCTAAATATTGGTGTATATGATGACCTTTACCCACTTAAGACGTGTGCGAAGTTTTAGGCGAATGACGTCACCAGACCGGAAGTTATAATGAAAAGACCCTTTTTCCTTAGAAAATTCCTAAAAAATCAAACCGTACAGATATAATCTTGAATTCCCCATTAAATGATAGCGTAAACATTTGCCTCAACAGTGCCAAGTTCCCAGCTTGTCAAATTGTTCACACAGTTACGCGGCGTCGGCAAAAAAATACCGCGAAAGTTGCGGCAGAGAAAATAAGAAATGCCTACTCAACCAATGCAAGCCGCAAGTGTGTGCGTATACATTGACCAGATTCGGCATCGCCCGCTTCCCATAAACCACACACGCACGTGGTCGTGAGGAGCAGACCGACCAACAGGGTGACCGTTTTAGCCGAATTTCGGCTAAATTTGGCAGACTTTTTCGTAAAAACAAGTTTGACAGAAAATTTGACAGAATGGATTTTTGGCAGATTTCTGACAGAATCTTCAAAATGGTTATTTTCACAATTACATAGCAAATTTGTGTATTGATAGACTCAATTTTTACAGCCTTATAACTATTGAACTATTTGAGAGATTGATCTCAAATTTGGAAGGTATACAGAAAGGGGAGTGTTATAGATGGAAATTGATATGTCAAGGTCACGTGACCTTCAATTCCGGTTTTACCGGAAGTGGTAATTTTAGAACCCTATATCATATTTTATGAATTATTAATCTGATTAGGTTGAAACTTCACATTAATACAAAGCTATATTGACAGATAATTATTTTGCATTATTATTACTGTGCACTTAATTATTGTCATGTTATGACGTCATGAATATTTAATGAGGCAATCTTTACAGTCCTATAACTATAGAACCGTTTGACCGATTGATCTCAAACCTGGCAGGTATACACACTGGGAAGTGTTACAGATACAAATTGGTATGACCGGGTCATGTGACCTCTACTTCCGGTATCACCGGAAGTGTTAATGTAAGACCCTAATTAGTATATCTAATGAATTAGAAATTTGATTGGGTTGACACCTTATATTACTATTAAACAACATTAAAGGATAAATATGTAGCATTATTATTAATGGGCAGTTTAAAGTGTTATGTTATGATGTCATGAATATTTAATGAGGCAATCTTTATATTCCTTTAACTTTAAAACTTTTCGACCGATTGATCTCAAACTTGGTAAATAGATAAACAGGGAAGTGTTATGAATGAAAATGTGTATGTCAAGGTCATGTGACCCTTCCGGTCTTTACCGGAAGTGCAATCATTTAAGATAATATTTTCAATTTAAAAAGTTAATTATAGGTTTTTGAAAATCTTTACATTATTTTTTGCTATCTAACAGACAATCAAAAACAAGTTGGGAACAGCTCTGTGGTTGTTCAGTTACAACCACATCTAGTTCTTTCTTCTTCCTCTTCTTCCACTTCTTTTTTGCACAAAATCCCATAGACTTTGTACACGTTTGTTCTACACGCCACTTTTGGCCTTAAAACAATTCCGATTTCCTTCAAACCTGGCACATACTTAGAACATCACCTGCAGATGTGTGCCCAATCATTACGTCATGATGACATCATCACGCGATTTATTATAGAATTTTGTATATTAAATTTTTCCTATAGACTTTGTACACAGAAATTAAAAAAAATTGTCGATTTTCAAAGGGCATTTTCGACTCTTTGCCAGTAATTCATTTAGATCACTCTTTGTCTAAGCAAAGACCTTAATTAAAACAACATTTTGTAATGATGACGTCATAATGACGTCATCCAGTGTTTATTTATAGGCAATTAAATTGTGACACTTTTAATATTAAAAAATGCATAAGAAATCAACCGTACGCGTCCGCAGCATTCTGTTGCCGGCAAATGGTAGAGTAGGTTGAGGTCTTTATTTCATTCAGTGTGCGTGAAATCACATGACCCTTGCCTCCGGTCGAAAAAGGCCCAAACCAGAAGTGGCTTATATTTTAAAAGCGATAATAGATATGAACTTGCTTTTAACGGTGTTAGTCACTTGGCTGATAGTATTCTTCAAATCATTTACCGATGACGTCATGCAATCTTCGAGCGCCCTCTAGCGACAGGTTGAAAATTTTCAAAAATGTATTTTGAATAGATGTCTGTGGCGAAAATTGTCGGAATCGCCTAAATATTTGTGTATATGATGACCTTGACCCACTTAAGACGTGTGCGAAGTTTTAGGCGTATGACGTCATCAGATCGGAAGTTATAATGAAAAAAACGTTTTTTCCTTTGAAAATTCCTGAAAAATCAACCATGGCAGTTTTTATATTTGTTTTTACTTTAATTGTTGATTAAAGGGTAGGTCTGAAACATTTCAAAGTTTCGAGGCGATAAGCGAACTCGAACATACCCTGCGCACGCTTAAAACTTCAGGTTGACAATACCTCTGCTTCAAAACATGCACAGGACGTCCACAGTGTACATGTACATGTACATGTACGTACGTTGTACATGGGCACATACATCAAATGTCAGTCAGCCTGCAGCGCACGTGTTGCTGAGGTCAAATCCTGTCCACAGTGACCGTTTTAGCCGATTTTCGGCTAACTTTGACAGATTTTATGTTCATGCATGCGCATAAACAGGGACGTATTATAGCACTTTTGGCATTAATCTTTGTCAGACATCATTGAAAGTTGACATTTGCAAAGTCCCTATAGCCAAGATGTGTCCCGAAGAATGACGTCATGGTGACGTCATCAAGTGATTTATTATGGATTTATGAATAATTATTTTTCTCGTAGACTTTGTACACAGCTTTCTCCACAAGTCTGTCCCTATACAACACTGATATATCTTACTGAGTAGTTCTGAACTTCGGCCGAGAATTACTATGAGAAGGAAAAAGAAATCGTATTTTTTTACGCCTGTCATTTGATTGAAAATATTCCCAAGAGTTAGAATAGCAAGTAATATTTTATAAAAATGTTTCAGTTTAAAGGCAAATCACGTATTTAAAGGTGCAGTTTTTCTGCTGTGGGATTTTTTAACCTATTGACTTTGTACACAATTTCAAGCCACCATTTTTATAACTTGGCGATCTGGAATCGTCATCAAAGTTACAGCCAAGGAAGACCCTCATACAAAAATTGTGCCAAGACTATGACGTCACGATGACGTCATCACCTAATTTTGTATTGATTTTTGAAAATTTACGTGCATATTGTGAAGTCTTATATCTACAGAAATGTAAGCCCGATTGGGTTGAAACTTGGTATGTGGCTATACCAGGATGTGTTATAAATTTAAAATGAGGTGACGTCATGATGACGTCATCCTGAGATTTTATATGAATATTTGATTGTTTAGACCTTTTAGCCATATCTCTCGAACGCAACATGCAAAATTCAAAATTCTTTTTTGCATTTGGTCTGTTAGGTAATATGTGTGACGTCATCATGACGTCATCAAAATGCGATTTTGCAAAACTAATATAAGGAAAGGTCCAATTGTCATGAAACTTGATGGGTAGGTAGATAATCGTACTAGTATGCAAAGTCCGAAGTGACGTCACTATAACGTCGTCAACAATTTTAAAAATTGTCGATTTTCAAAGTTCATTTTCGTCTCTTTGCCAGTAATTCATTTAGATCACTCTTTGTCCAAGCAAAGACCTTGTACACACGCACATACATCGTATTGCCGAGGTCAAATCCTGTCCACAGTGACCGTTTTAGCCGATTTCCGGCTAACTTTGACAGATTTTATGTTCATGCATTATCAGGGCATATAATTGATTAAAAAAAATCATAATGCGAAAAAGCCCTATGTTCTGTTGCAAACAGACATAGACCTCTAGTTGGCTTTTTCGCAATTTTGCGAAAAAGCCTTTCTTTTTGTTCTCGTTTTTTTTTTCTTTCTTCTTCTTTTTGTTCCACTTCAAATGCCATTGACTTTGTGCACGTTTTTTCTCAGTGCCACTTTTGGCATTAATCTTTGTCATACATCATTCTAAGTTTGCATAAGCATAGTCCCTATAGCAAAGATGTGTCCCGAAGATTGACGTCATGGTGACGTCATCGACTAATTTATTATAGATTTTTGAATATTTAATTTTTCCCGTAGACTTTGTACACAGAAATTTAAAAAAAATTGTCGCTTTTCAAAGGGCATTTTCGACTCTTTGCCAATAATTCATTTACACCACTCTTTATCCAAGCAAAGACCTTAAGTCAAACAACATTGTGGAATGATGACGTCATGATGACGTCATCCTGTGTTTATTTATAGGCAATTAAATTGTGGCACTTTTAATATTTAAAAATGCATAAGAAATCAACCGTACGCGTCCGCAGCATTCTGTTGCCGGCAAGTGGTAGAGTAGGTTGAGGTCTTTATTTCATTCAGTGTGCGTGAAATCACGTGACCCTTGCTTCCAGTCGAAAAAGGCCAAAACCGGAAGTGGCTTATTATTTAAAAGTGGTAATAGATATGAACTTGCTTTTAACGGTGTTAGTCTCCTGGCCGATAGTATTCTTCAAATCATCTACCGATGACGTCATGCACTCTTCGAGCGCCCTCTAGCGACAGGTTGAAAATTTTCAAAAATGTATTTTGAATAGATGTCTGTGGCGAAGTTTGTCGGAATCGCCTAAATATTGGTGTATATGATGACCTTGACCCACTTAAGACGTGTGCGAAGTTTAAGGTGTATGACGTCATCAGACCGGAAGTTATAATGAAAAGACCCTTTTTCCTTAGAAAATTCCTCAAAAATCAACCATGGCAGTTTTTATATTAGTTTTTACTTTAATTGTCTATTTAAGGGTAGGTCTTAAACATTTGAAAGCTCCAAGGCAATAAGCAAACTCGAACATGCCCTTCGCACGCTTAAAACTTCAGGTTGACAATTCCTCTGCTTTAAAACATGCACAGGACGTCCACAGTGTACATGTACATGCACATGCACGTACGTTGTACATATCGTATGTCAGTCAGCCCGCGCGCAGCGCACGTGTTGCTGAGGTCAAATCCTTTCCACAGTGACCGTTTTAGCCAATTTCCGGCTAACTTTTACAGATTTTATGTTCATGCATAGTCAGGGACGTATTATTGATAAAAACAAATGATAATGCGGAAAAGTCCTATCTTCTGTTGCAACTGACATAGATCTCTACTTATATATGTCTATGGGTCCAACAGATAATCAATATTGGGAACAGCTCTGTGGTTGTTCACAACCACAATTTCTAGTTATCATATTGTTTTCATAACTAAAAACTAATATAACTGCTGCAAACTGTTTAAAGAGTACATTGACCTGAAACTACTAATCAACAAACTTAGCTGACCCAAGTTTCGGCAAGTCCTTCCAATTTTTATTTATAATTATTTATAAAGTCTTTTATTTTGTTAATGTCAGTTTTTATTTATCGGAGATTATACGATAGAGCTTCAAAGAAACAGAGATTTGTTGTGTTTACTTTTATTGATAGGAAAATGGTTGACAAACTTTATCGAAAGATTTCAACATGAGTTTGAGTTGTGCACTACAGTGTCCTATACACGTACACACGTACATGCACAACATATTTCCAGTGCATTTTGTCGCCTATAGGTACAACACTATACAACTCCGCTTTATTGTTCCCGGTCCTGCCACTAAATGTTGATATTTGTATCGCTCAACGAGTTGGAATCCTCTTGCATTGTTATCATGATTAATATCAGCTGCGAACAATTTGAATAATAGAGGTAAGGCAAAGACGGTCACGGTGGGCAGTAACTGTGGGTGGAGCGTGGCAAGCAAAGCTTTTCATTGGCTGAGACGTAAATGCCCGTCCTGCGTACGTTCAAAACGAATGAACACTAATCCGACCATTCGTGATTCGAGACGGAGCCTGAGCAAGTGACGGGAATTGTAAATTTACAACACAGATAAGTTTTACAGAATTTCCTACATCATTACGCTTTTCAACGAAAAAAGAAACCATCTCTAAACTGGAATAAAAGAGCTAGAAATGAATCAGTCTTAACGGCCGTTTCAAACCTTGCACAGTCATGACCGTGATGACGCGCAGGTCACTGGTCACGCAAAATCCAACCAATCAGAGCGTGAATTCATCAGAGTATCCCGGCGTCCTGTTTGCAGGGCGGGGGGTACGAGCGAAATTCCCTAGACGACGTTCTGACGGGTTCATAGGTAATATTGGTTGGTCGTGATAGCGCCCTCTCGCGGCGGTGGGTAATCACGTATCAAACAATAACAGCGTCCAGCCCCTAGACTATGTGTTTCTCAGAAAATATGCTCGGTATGATTAAAATGTTTCATTGTAACTGAAAAAAATTCTAATCTGCATGTCAGTCAAAAAAAAATCGCCGTCATCGATGCCGAAATGTCAATACTGGTTACTGTCAAAGCTGACCTTGAAGTCTGGAAGAAATCGTTCGAAAACTTCCCGAATTGTATATATTTATCCCAATTTCTAGGAATTTACCCAAGTTGTTATTTCACGAGTAGTTGAACACTTATATCATCTAAGTATAGTCCGAGTTTCAGCTTAATCTGTTGTTACGGATGCCAGTGTTACACCTGGAATCATCTCCAAGGAAAGTGTCGAAGAGGATAATTTTCCAACCCAACACATGTGCATTGAATCAAATTAGGTTTTTGCCCTTCTCCGACGTTTTTAAACACTGTATACTCAGTGTGTTACCTCCCGAGTGAAAGTTGGAAAAAATCACTCGGGTGGGACTCGAACCCACGACCTCCTGCTTTCTAGTGCAGATGTCTTACCACTCGACCACCGAGCTAACGGGATCGGTTGGCCGGTGCATTGTGCATTGTTCAGCAAAGCGCCGTAGACGCTACGGCTGACCAATTTCGACCCGGTGTAGCGTGAATATCCGACTCCATGAAATGTGGACTCATTGATAGTACTGCGCACTCGTGAGTACAATACTATGCTATTTTTAGGATCGTTTCGGGAGAGTGACCTGTCACGTGCGAGGGATCAACCAATAATAGGGAAATATGGGTCCGATTTTCATAAGAGTCGGATTTTCATCACAATGATGAAGGGCATATTAGCATATTCATTAGCGTCACGAGTCGGCTTGACATGGCGTGGGTCTCGGTATCGACCAATGGAAACCGGCAAAAAGGGTGATATTTTTTTTATTATTTACAACTCGTTGAGGAGGCTTTTTTGCAATTGTTTGCTGCACACCATAATTTTGATAGTACCGAATTAAAATCCTCTAGGGATATTATACGGGAGGCACGTTATTTTTATAAAAAACTGTACTCGTCTTCAGAAGGGGAAACAATCTATAAAAAGGTAAAAATAGATTTACAATCTATTTTTTAATATTTGGACTCTCCAGTTCTTTCAAATATGGTGCGTGACAGCATAAAGGGCCCCCTGTCCCATCGAGAAATATTAAATGTTTTGAAGAACACAAAAAAATGGCAAGTCCCCTGGCTCAGATGGTTTTAGTTTTGAATTTTAAAAGTTTTTTTTTTAACGATTTGTAGTGGTATTTATTACGGTCCCTCAATTTTGGTTATGAAACCGGTGAACTTTCTGTTACTCAGCAGTACGGTATTATTACTTTGTTGCTTAAAGGGGATAAACCTCGTCAATATCTAAAGAACTGTAGACCGATCTCACTATTAAACACTTCGTACAAATCAGCTTCTGAATGTATAGCAGAGAGACTTAAAACATGCCTCTCCTCTCTTATTCATGAAAATCAAAAGGGTTTCTTGCAAGGGCGTTATATTGGTGAGAATATTCGTTTAATGCATGATTTGCTTAAATTTTACAGAAAAACATAACATTCCTGGTATGTTTTTATTGATTGATTTTGAGAAAGCTTTTGATTCTGTTTCGCATGATTTTGTACTCAAAATTTTGAACCAGTTTAATTTTGGTCCTTCTATACAGAAATGGTTTCGGTTTTATTTTTACAGTGGAGCGACATGCTTCGGTGTTAGTAAATGGATTCATATCGGAATCTGTTAAAATAGGGCGTGGCTGTCGACAAGGTGATGGTTTGAGCCCTTATTTGTTTCTTTTGTGCGCCGAAATTATGGGCATGATGGTTCGTTGTGATAAGATTTTAAGGGGAATTCAGGTAGATGGCAGAGAATATAGACTTTCTCAGTATGCTGATGATACAGTATTATTTTTAGACGGTTCAGAGCGTTCTTTTGATAGAGCCTTCAAGATTTTGGGCGATTTTGGTAGCATTTCTGGTTTTAAAGTAAATATTGATAAAACGAATGCGGTGTGGATTGGTGGTAATAACGGTCGACAGAAAGGTCTATGTGATCATATTAATGTGAAGTGGGTTGGTCCTCAAGATTGTTTTAGGGCACTTGGTATTGATTTGTCCACCAACCTTGATAATATGACGACTGTGAATTATAACAGAGTTTTTGATTCTACTTGTAGTTTAATTGAACAGTGGTCTAGAAGAAATTTAACCGTTCTTGGCCGTGTTACCATAGCGAAGTCGCTTATTTTATCCAAATTTACTTTCCTTATTTTGTCACTCCCTGACCCACCTTTGTATTTAATTAAGAATCTAAATGTTATGTTGTATAAATTTATCTGGAAAGTCGGCGATAGAGATGCCAGGAATCAGATGATTCAAAATTACAGTCATGGGGGAGTTAAGATGATTGATTTGCGATCCTACATCAGCGCTCTTAAGTGTACTTGGATCCGTAGATTACTGAACACTAAGGCCTCAGGTTGGCCCAATTTGTTTTATAAGATTACTGAACTGGAGAATGTGCTTTTTGTGGAAGGCGGTCATTCTAGTATAGTACATTCACTTAAGAGGGCAGCTCATCCAAACCAGTTTTGGACTGACGTTCTCTATGCTTGGAGTTCTTTTGTGCAATGCCATGTGCCAGTTAATCAGAATGATCCTCTTAGCAATGTTTTGTGGAAGAACCACCGAATTACGATTGGGAACAATTGCATGTTTTTTTTTACAAACACTGGGCAAACAAAGGGGCTAACTTTGTGTCTGACCTACTTGACGATAAAGGTGCTTTTTTGAGCTTGGGACGCTTTATGTTAAAATTCAGTATTAGGACTAACTTTTTAGAGTATGGTGGAGTTGTAAAGGCCGTCAAAAATTCTTTTCGTGATTTACTTAAAGGGGTTAAGTCAAATAGATGCTTTCCTTTTATCCCATTTAATTTTGAGATACTTTTGTCAGATAAAAAAAGGTTCTACCCGTATTTATCATAATTTTACTTCAGTGAAAAAGGTTGCGAGTAAGTTCATTGACAAATGGGAAACAAAATTGAGTATCAATTTTTTCTGCCACTAAATGGTCGGTTTTCTGCAGTATGCCCTTTACGATTACTTGTGATACAAAATTACGATGGTTTCAATACAGAGTGGTCCATAGAATCCTGGGCGTCAATTCTTATTTGGTAAAGATTGGTAAAGGGGAGAACGACTTGTGTTCCTTCTGTCATGTAGAAAAGGAAACTCTGATTCACTTATTTTGCACTTGTGAGATTTCTTTATCGTTCTGGACCCAAATTAGTGATTGGATTAAGGAGACTTTGAATATTAATGTGTTTGTAGATTACGAGATGATTTTATTTGGCATACGTAACAAAAACTGGAGCGCCCTTAATTTTAGTCTTCTCCTATGCCGTTACCACATTTACAAAATGAAGATGAATGGTAGTAAACCGTCTCCTTTAGTATTTAAGAATGAGCTAAAACGATACTATGTATTGGAAAAATTAATATTTACTACAAATGGTGATCTTGCTAAATTTAATGCGAAATGGGATCCATTCTCTCTTTTATGTAATGATTAATATATTATTTGTTTATACTTATTGTAACACGCAAGAGAAACGTTTTCTTCTGAATAAATAAGTTTCCCCTGAGGGGGAATTTTTTTTTGATAGGAACCTCATTACTATTCGTGAAGCTTGAAAAGATTGATAGATATTGCGGACGCCAGTGTTACCATTTTCATAATTGCACGTAGGGCCTATTTTTCCAATTTCAACGAAAAGTAATGAACATATCACAACGATTGTTAGCACATACTTGGATCATGATGGGGAAATAATTTGGTCTTCCAAACGGGAGAAATTAATTTTCAAAGATTTCACCCTACAACGTGATTAATTCAAAATAAAGTGTTACGTAACCTTTAGAAATCCCCCTTCGCAACCATACTATGGCTGCATAGGCCTACTAGTGAAGCACACGTGCTGGCCCGAATGATCCAATAGGCACAGCACTGTACGTACAGGGCCTACGATTTTTTTGTTGGCGTCTCTCCCATCGTTTTCACCAACAGATGCTGACGTAGCTGCATGCCCATGCATGTATGTATAACGTTTACCCCGTGTAAAGTTTGTCGTTCTTACATGTCTGATGCACGGTATCAACAGGATTTTAGAGCTACATGTAGGCCTACCTGTTTGGTCTGGCTTGCTTTGTACAGCTTAGTATCAACATGAAGTTGGTGTCGATGCCTAGGGCGGAGTACCGCCCATGAAACACTTTTAATGGCCTATGGAACACTGTCTTAATCCAGCCCTGCTGACCGAGGCCACCAAGTGCAACCATTAACCCATTCCACCGTTGACGACGTAGCCCCGATACTGAAGAATGCCAAGCTCTTCTCAGTGGTAGATGCCAAGAACATTTTTTTCCCCAAAGTCATCCTAGATGATACCCTCCAGTAATCTGACGACATTTTGGACGCTACGGGTGCTACATTTTGGCTGGACGCTACGGGTGCTACCGTTGGCTGAGGATGCATGATGCCCGTCGGCATTTCGTCAGCGCCGGAAGAATTCCAGCGCAGGGTCCACGCCGGAGTGCCTGAAATGCACGGAGAACATCGCAGTAATTTCAGACAACATCCTATATGGCATGAGAAATGCGTGCCAAAGTAGAGGTTCCGCATTGACGAGATCGAAAAGCTCGTCACAGAAGCACCATTGAGTGAACCAAGATGTGGCGATCGGGTGCGATATCTCTGATGAAAGGCTAGGATCTCGGACATCACAGCCACCCGGTTTCATACGCCGCATGAGCCCTATCAGCCACAGATACGATCAAATTGAAAAAGAATGCTTGGAGAGTCGTATTTGCCACACATCCCTTCGAGCAATACATCCTATAGGTCGTGACAAATTAATCATAAATCAACAACAACCACAAGACATTGAGGAAACCTAGAACATCGTGAACATGAGAGACGAATCAAAAGAAACAGTCTAAATGTTAATGAAGCAAGGAACTAGAAATTAATGTTGAAGCAAAACAAATGTGGTCTGCAGAATTGACAAATTAAATAATTAAAAATTTAGCATAACAAGAAAAGCATATACCAGGGAATAACGGTTACTTGGCTAAGTCAAGGGAAAATTGATGAGTGGGATGGGCGATAAGAAAGAATACGTCAATCCTGAGAATCAATCCAAACAGGGCTGTATTTTGAGTACAAGATAACGAAGGATCAGAACAGTGCTGTTTTTGACAGGTGAGTGGTGACTTGTCTTATTTCGGTTTTTGTCATCAGATTGAATAGAGAGCGGATTTGTGTCTTGTTTTCGTCTATGAAGCCTCTACTCCCTATTTCCAAGGCGATGAGTTGGAGTTGAAGCCTACCTCACGCAGATCTCGTGTTAGGTTGGCATATTTTTGCATTTTGTAGTCATGGCTTTTAGTTATGTTAGTTTCGAAACGTACCGTTAATGGTGATGTCTTTGTTATTTTCGTCTGTTATGACAATGTCTGGCTTAAGTGTGGTTGGTAGTGTAGCGGGATCCTACTGGGCTCTTGTCTGCCAAATCTGGCCAAACGCAAGAAAAGCCTACAGACAGGATTTCTAACTCTGAAGGAAGATCTCATAATATTTCAACAAGCGGACTCTGCGGACAACTTGCTGCACCGCTACCAGAACTGCAACTGATCAATTCCCAGCATATATACATGCACACAGTCTGAACAAAATGTATACAATTGTAGCAACTATACCCAACCCTGGAATCAAGCCAAGCCCTACCCGCGAAAGTGAACAAAAGAAGTTAAGGAGAATACACGAGAAAGTGTGGATTCGTAATTTAAGAATTCAAGAGGCGCGCTGGTCACAAAGTGTGGATTCGGAACGAAGAATCTTTAGTAAAGTGTGGATTCGGAATTACGAATCCACACTTTGAACAAGTCAGATAATTGTGAAAATTTCCTTCCGAAATTACCAATGCATCTTCCCTGTCAGATTGTCCACCGTCACTGCAAAACCTACTTCGAGTCAGAAAGAAATCATCGTCTGAACTATCAATTTGTCGACGGAAGGAGCCGGGACAAATGTTACAACTTGACGCCACTTTTAATCTCCATATTATCATCTCAATGAAGGGCATTCATTGCAAAAATGATGATAGACATGAATCTGGGACTGAGAAATATTTCCAATTTTGTTAGGAAATACTTTTAAAAAAAATCTTGACTCTCCATAGACTGTACACAATCGCGGAAGTGGCGTCAGGTTGCAACATTTATCCCAAGTCTTTTCATCTCAACTCACTGTTAATGCCAATACTTCTTTTGACGCAATGGTTTAAGTCGGAGAATACACTCGCAAGTGTGGATTCTTAATTTACGAATTCACTCGGCGCTGCGCGCCTCGTGAATTCTTAAATTACGAATCCACACTTTCTCGTGTATACTCCTTAACTTAACCAACCTATTTTATAGAGCCTATTTCCGGAGCGCGCGCTAGCCAGACCCAAAAGCAGTGGTGCGTGTTGGCGGTCATAACCAAGAATTGGTTCGGTTGTTTCTTGTCGGTGAATTTCTTTGGCAATATTAATTTGGTAAGAACTACGCATGATGATGTAGTACTAAAATTCCCAAAACAATTACCCAAAGAGAAACAACCGAACCAATTCTTGGTTATGACCGCCAAAACGCACGCCAGGTCAGGTGCGCGCCGCCGGAGCCCCTCCGCCGCATTCGCGCACCGGAGCACTAGTGCTAGAAAGCAATGACAACAGAAGTGTGCATAGACTGTCGTTACAGTAGTATGGATGGCGGGATGGAGTGCCACCAGGAGCGTGTTTACCATCGAGATCGGCAAAGGGTTTGCGGTACATTTTGTCTATAGGGATTTACAGATTTCCAGTAAAACATTGCTGTGGCGATAGGTGTAACGGCCTTGATTGAGCATTACTGGGCAGTAGTTGAGGACGTGTAACAATGTTTCTTTGGATGTGCAAAGTGTGCACTTGGGGTCAACTGACTTACCCCAGGCAGAGGTTAGTATTGACTGGTAGAGAATCTATGACAGCATTGAGTCCCAAGCGAAGAATTTTCCGAGGTAAATTATACATTATTGATTTCCAAGTGATGTTGGATTTTTCCGTTTCCATAAGTTCCAGGAGACGACCTTGTCTAGCAAGGGATTTGATTAGATTTGATCAAACATCTTATCAGAAAGCCAAATTGGTGAGATGCAACGTTCGACTACGTTCAGGGACAAAATACGACTTGTCATCAAGTCCATGTGGCAAGCAGCAACGTTGGTCACCGATCAGACACGAGACTATCTGATCTTCTCCGTCACTCGGGAGCAGACAGAAGCTCAACATTGAGGAGGGGCACATTAAAAATACAGCGCGAACAGTGACCTCATGCGGCCACTATTTTATGCAAATCATTTGGATCCAGACGAACGCCTTGGTCCAAGCGTGGCGAAAGCTTACGTTAGATTTCCAGCGCTTGACCTCATATGCGAATATAAGTGTAGGCGGGGCTAATTATGTGGAAGAGTGTCCAATCACACCTTGATAAATCTCGACGTCATCAAATCTTTTGCAGCTATTCGTCCTTTGCGGACGTGTCAGAAACCAAATTTGGGTTCATTGGTGCTGTAATGTGAGACACCGACACACAACGCGAATGTATGTATGATGTACAGTAGTATAATGTCTCGCCAGTACCGCTCGATAATATGCAAGTTTCCACGCAACCCACATGGAAACGTTTACCAGCTTTTGTCTCGTAAAAGATTTGCACACATTTTGCGGTTGACCGGAAAACCCTCACTGTAGGGCGATACCATTGTCCAGTATGGGTGAATAAACAGTGCCGGGATGGCGACATGTGTGTGCTCATACAGGCCTACGTATATAATTATGTTTAATTTTTTGAATTAAGTAATATAACTTTGATTTCATCATGACATCTTCATTTCTACCTTAAAAAAAAAACCCGGAGTAATTGACACAAAACACGAACTTCGATGAATTTTATGAATTACCAGATATAAATAATCGAAATGAATATATTATAAACATACTGTTCTGCGATTTTGGGAAATACAGATGAAAACTATTCTAAAACAATAGACAACAAACTTTACAATAAAATCACACAATAGACAAATCAATAAACATGCTAAAAGCAACAGTGCACAGCGGAAGATCTAGACGAACACCACGGGAATTTGCGTTTGCACGTACATACTGCTACAATGGTACGATTCAAGTGAGTGGTAAACAGACGCTGGATATGATTGGTGAACAATTCTAAGTAATTCCTTTTTCCGATACAAGTGAGTAACCAATGAGAACATGTTTTACATCAAATGAAAGCTTAGGAAAAGACTATTCATAATCCATTCGGGCCAAGGCCGCCCGACCACAGGGTAAACAGTGAGGGCTCGCGAAAGAGGCCGAGGGACGGTAAATCGGGCTATTATTTCCAGCCAAACTCCATACAAAAAAGTCTCTTTTTTTCGACGAATGTGTTTCAGTTTTCTTTTCTGCATCGTTGTTACAGTGCAACCGACAATCAAGTGTAGAATTATTTCCCCCATCATGTTTTTACTGCGTTCCGCTGATTATTGTTTTATTTTGTATATACCTGTGCACCCCGCAATAAATGAAATCGTCCCAAAGTTTTAACCAATACGTGTCAGTCAGTCCATCGTAGACTTCACTCGGCCAATTAGAGCTTTGGTTTCGATGAATAGTTTCTTTTAGTGAAATCTGCTCGGCCCATCCCATAGCGCTGGCATTGTGCAAACTTTTTAGAAAATTCGTATTTCCGAGAAAATTGGCAGATGTGGCCTATGTACACGTTGCGTATTGAGCAGGTGATACCAACATTTCCATATGTCGCAAATAAGAAAATGGCTATTAGCATAATAGCACCGGTTACCACCCCAAAAACCTCACATGGACGATTGGACCAAGGCGTTCGTCTGGATCCAAAAGATCTGCGTAAAACAGTGGCCTCAAGGGGTCGCTGTTCGCGCTGTATTTTTTTATGCACTGCTGCTAGCGTCAACAAGCGTTAACTGGCGTCAACGTCAGGCGTTATTACGCCCTAATAGGGCGTTATAACGCCTTAATAGGGCGTTACAACGCCGTAATAGGGCGTTATAACGCCGTAATGAAATAAATTGTTGTTGGCGGAGATCAGCCACCGTAGTAAGCAGATAAATAAATCAGAAATGAAAGAATAAAACTGAATGAATATATATACGTGTATGTGCATGCAAGTGTTTATACAAAGCATTAGCTTTTCCACACTTTCGCTTAAACTAAGACATTTGAAGCGGAGAGAAAGATCATTACAGGAAGGACTGCATTTTTCAGACACTTCATTCGTAAAAACGAACTTGGGAAAAAATATATCTCGTAAAAACGAACTTGGAAAAAATATTTCTCGTGTTGGGTGGAAGGTTAAGTAATCGACGGTGTCATTGGTCCGGTAACCGACCGGCGCGAATCTCAAAACAGGGCTGATAAAGTAGCCCGAATGCCTCTGGCCTGTCGTACACAGAATCATATGTAGACCAGCTAGCTGCAGCTGCTGTAGGTAGGCCTACTAAAACTATGTAAGTACGTACACGTACATGTACAATGTACATGCAAGGATCTTTGCTTGTGAGTAGTGTACGGGTAGTCCGAGTAACTTGGACCCAACTTATCGCCTTTTTTAACATTTGGACATGGTCTGGCGATAGTAAGGTCCAAGCTAATACCGCGAGCTGGACAACACCGTCCCAAAAACCAACATTTTCCAACAAAAAACATCAGATTTCACCTTCAAAACGGCCTCCAAATTACTAGATATGCCACCTGAGGTACAAGTAGACATCGATGATTAAGATGGTTGTACTGAAGTTTACTTACGATCCGGAAAAAAGTGAAATTTTCCGTACATTTCGGAGAGCTCCCCTCGCGATCTTGAACACGTTAAATTTCCGATCGTGTTTAATGTTTGAACGACGCGATTTCTTCTTCATGCCCAGCGTACATTAAATGACCCCCGTATCCTGAGTGCGATTCCGTTACCGAGCGCGCGCGATGCACCATTATGATAATGAGTAGACTGGATCACGTTTGTAAACACATGTGCATTTCAAACAATAATAGGGAGTCGGGAACTCATAATCGACGCATCGCGCGCGCTCGGTAACGGAATCGCACTCGGGATACGGGGACCATCGAGTGTACGCTGGGCATGAAGAAGAAATTGCGTCGTTCAAACATTAAACACGATCGGAAATTTTACGTGTTCAAGATCGCGAGGGGAGCTCTCCGAAATGAACGGAAAATTTCACTTTTTTCCAGATCGTAAGTAAACTTCAGTACAACCATATTAATCATCGATATCTACTTGTACCTCAGGTGGCATATCTAGTAATTTGGAGGCCGTTTTGAAGGTGGAATCTGATGTTTTTTGTTGGAAAATGTTGGTTTTTGGGACGGTGTTGTCCAGCTCGCGGTATTAGCTTGGACCTTACTATCGCCAGACCATGTCCAAATGTTAAAAAAGGCGATAAGTTGGGTCCAAGTTACTCGGACTAGTACGGAAGCGTAGAAGGGCCAAAAGAAATTAAGACATTTTTTTTTCCTATCTCGCCGCGGCGAGTTACTATCTCGCCGCGGCGAGTTAGTATCTCGCCGCGGCGAGTTACTATCTCGCCGCGGCGAGTTAGTATCTCGCCGCGGCGAGTTACTATCTCGCCGCGGCGAGTTACTATCTCGCCGCGCCTAGTTACTATCTCGCCGCGGCGAGTTACTATGTCGTCGCGGCAAATTACTATTTTGTATCGGTGAGCGTCGGGCACAACAATTGCGATCCCTCCGGGTCCTATGGAACGCCAAAGAGGCATCGGCGTAGCCAGGGTTTTCATCCTAGGGGACGTGGGGGGAGGGGGGGGGGGCTTGAGGTTACAATGGAGGGCGACCCAAAATTTCATCCGAGCTGAAAGGCCGTGAGACAGGGTTCCTTCACCGGATATCCGCCCAATACCCGCCCTAGTCTAGTGTCCCACTTACCACTCGGCCGGGCCACTATAGATGCTCTACATTAATCCGTGTTCCACTCGCGCTCGCGGGATAACTAACTAAAACACACGGTCAACCGGAACGCAATACCATGGCCGGTTTTGCCGCAACGTTGACGTAAATATGACGTGCGCGTTATTAGCATATTAATTAGCGTGACTCTGCGTGACTTCCCGTGGGTCTTGGTATAGACCAATCGAAAACAACCAAAAAGGTTAACATTTTTTGGGGGGTGGAGAACTCGTGAAGGAGGGAGTCGTAAACCTTGTAACTGCATTCCATATGGGTAGAGCTTATTAATATTCGTGACGCTTGAAAGTATTGAAAAATGACAAACTCAAAGCCTATTTTTCAAATTGTAATGAAAATACTGAACATATCAAAACGATTTTTTAGTACATAGTAGGATCATGATCTCTGAGATACGGCCTTCAAAACGGGAGTAAATGATGTTTAAAGAGTTAGCCCGCGAACATCCAAATGTCTGTGTAACGGTAATTTGAGCTATTTCATTCAAATCGGTCGTAACGATCGAAAGACGGTACATTAGAGTAATTACTTTCCCCGCCCTCTGAGAGATGCAATCATAATGTTGAATAGTTGGCAGGGTCATCCTCATCCCGTACGCTAATGGGTCTGGCATTCAAAGTGGATAAATCACCTGTTGCCGCCTATTGAACTTTGTTTTCTTTCTTAATTTATTCTTAACAAAAAAAGAAAGGACAACTTTATTATTACATATATTATTTCATTCATCGGACGTACTAACTAAAGAAATTAGAACCCAGCCCTGTGTGGGTGATTACGTTGTTAGTTTTGCCAGAAGTTGATCACAGATTACATAAATCCAACACCACTCGCGAAAATCCATCACCGATTGTGACAGTCAATCACCGATTGCAAAACTCCACTGCCTATCGATAAAGTGCATCACCGATTTGACGATCAGATTAAATGCCTCTTTGGCGTTCCATAGAACCCAAAGTGTATCGCTATTCGTCGTGCCTGACGTTCGCCGATGCAAAACAGTAAGTCGCCGCGGAGAGTTACTGTCTCGCCGTGGCGAGTTATTATCTCGCCGCGGCGAGATAGTAACTCGCCGCGGCGAGATAGTAATTCATTTCGCGATATCGTAATTCGCCGCGGCGGGATAGTAATTCATTTCGCGATATCGTGATTCGCCGCGGCGATATCGTAATTCGCCGCGGCGAGATAGTAACTCGCCGCGGCGAGATAGTAACTCGCCGCGGCGAGATAGTAACTCGCCGCGGCGAGATAGTAACTCGCCGCGGCGAGATAATAACTCGCCGCGGCGAGATAGGAAAAAAAATTCTTAATTTCTTTTGGCCCTTCTACGCTTCCGTATAGACTAGTGTGTACGGGTACGGTTAAATATTCCGGTCCCGGCGGCGGTCCGCCGAAAAGTTGTGCCTTGCTAGCTGTACCTAGCACTAGCAAAAACAATTGCACTATTTCACGGCGTGGATGTGCTAACGGTTGCGCGTGCGTGGAGATTTCTATAGCAAATTTTTCCTCTGAACTTAAGTAATGTTGCGTTGATTATCACGCCTTCATGCATGGGTAGGCAGGGCTGATAAGCTGAGGCCTGAGCTGACTCAAGTCGTATAGTTAGCAGCAGCACCTTATGTGGGTATCTAGCCCCATAAATGTGGCCTATTTACTGGACTGCCTCCGTAAACATAGGCCACACATCCACATGTATAAAAACGTGTCGCACTTTGCCAAATTTTGATTTTCACATTTAGGCTTAGTTTGTAGGGTTTTTTTTGCTTTAGAAGCATACTCACCCTCTTTATAGGCTAATCAGAAAGTGCTGCCTTTTTCAGATGTCTATTTTTCGTGAAATTTCCAGATTCATGTGCACACGTTTGCGTATCAAAATTTCAACATGAAATTTCACAAAAATTAGCCATCTGAAAAAGGCAGCACTTTCTGATTAACCTATAAAGAGGGTGAGTATGCTTCTAAAGCCCCAAAAAAACCTACAAACTAAGCCTAAATGAGAAAATCAAAATTTGGCAAAGTGCGACACGTTTTTGTACATGTGGATGTGTGGCCTATGTTTACGGAGGCAGTCCAGTAAATAGGCCACATTTGGGGCTAGTGGGGTATCCAGCACAGGGCGGAGCAAGGCAGCAACTGAGCTAGTCCCACTAACTGGGGCGCTAGAACTCCTTTTTTTTTTAGGATGATTTGGGATGTTAGCCTGGCGTATCGCCCCGCTTGTGTGGCCTCCGTTTTGCTGCGCTGTAGCCACACGTCTGGTTTTCCAACCTACTGAGGAGTTCAGTCCAAACCCTGGCGCTCCCTTTTTTGGATTTTTGTTTTTACATACCACTGTATATGGTTGTATTCTATGATTTCTCATCTTTCGCCCTCCGGGTAGATCAGGTAATCTTTCTTCAAACTTTTCGAGAAATTTAGATATCTTTCTGGAGTCCATATGCTGATATGCACCAGTTTCGGACTAAACTCCTCAGTAGGTTGGGAAACCAGACGTGTGGCCTAACACACAGTGCAGCAATACGGAGACCACACAAAATAACAAGTGGGACTACCTGTCGTACTACTGCTAACATCCCAAATGTCAAAAAAAGGAGTTCTAGCGCCCCAGTTAGTGGGACTATGACCACTTACTGATTGCTGATAGGTCTGAACTGAAGGAAAAAAATAGTGATGGCCAGATATATGTGAATCTTTCCTTTTGCTGTTGTAATGCACTACAAAGTACATGCCTTGTCATGCTTGTGGCGCACGTGGAAACAGACACGTTTTGTTTCAGCTCTTGTCCTTGTGTCTTTATCTGTACCTTATAAAGTCTTATTTTGATGTGTGACTACTGTGCTTTGCAGTGGCGTATCCAGAGAGGAGGGGGCCCTGCTTTTTTATTTTATGGAGGCCAAGTGTCCGGAGAAAAAACATGTCTACATATCGGAGTGGATATGCGGTTGCCCCCCCCCCCCCACTTCCAAAGCTGGATACGCTTACTGGTGCTTTGTGACTTTGTAAATGTTGTGTCATCTTTGGTGGAGTTTGTTGTTGTAATTTTGATGTTTTGTGTTCAACAAATCGTTGGTGAGTCATGGTTGTACATGTATGTACCCCATTGCCTATTCCACTTGTCTGGGAATCGCCATCTTGGATTTGTAACTCTTCATTCGGCCAAAGATGCTCTTGAGTCAGTTGCCTTTGAAGTATAGGTTTAATATCCCTCATACACTCTCCCAACTCTAATGAACTGCATCATGTGTTTACAATCAAATTTGTGAAAAGGAACAGTTATACTTGGCACTCCATCCCCCTACCAGCCTCAAAGCCATGTGTAGCCTAGGCAAAAAAAAGAAAGAAACCAAATCCATTGTTTTCTGGCTATTGTTGTTTACGGGGATATTGAAATCAACCCGAGTCCAACTCACCTTTAATCGGATGTGTGTCACTCAGCTAGCTTGTACCGTAGTACATGTTTGGCTCCTTGTGGTGTTTGCCAGAATCTGTCCAGAATATTGATGTACTGAGCTGTACAATGTGACGACTGACTGATTGCTGGATTCATGCACATTGTGTTGGAATGTCTCACTCTACCAATCTACATCAGATTTGAACCAGCCAACTGATCCCACAAGCTCAGTGGTTGAGTGGTAAAACATCTGCACTAGAAAGCAGGAGGTCGTGGGTTGCTTCCTACCCGAGGGATTTTTTTCTGAAAGTTTCACTGCGGAGGTATATAACACACTATACAGTGTTAATACGTCGGTGAAGGGCAAAACCTATGTAATCTTGCAAGCTTCAGACTCCAGCTCGATTTACATTAACTGTGAATTAGCAAGGTTCTCAATTTTTCCTCAACAATTAGCTTAACTCTTTTGTCAACGAGACTTCAGTAGTTTTCTCCCAGGGATCTCAACTAAATGCCTGAATCCCATGTGAACACATAAAGAAAGACAATTTGAAAGCCTGTTAATCAACTGTCAGAGCATTAGAGGGACAACAGCTGATCTAGCAGCTCTCATAAGTACATATAAATCTGACATAAGCTGTGGTACCGAATCGTAGTTAAACCCATCAATAAATAGTAGCGAAATCTTCCCATCAAACTACCGGTACAAAGTTTATCACAGAGACTGGGTAGTGAATACAACAGGTGGGGGCGTCTTTCAGGCTGTTCACCAAGACTTGGCCTCCAATGAATTTGACAATGCCGAGGGTGACTGCGAAATCATCTGGACTGAAATTAAGCGAACACACAACAAATTAAAACCATAGAAACTTATTGTTTATAGATCACCAAACGATCACCAAGGTCTCCAGTTAGATGTGCTTAGGAAATCCATTGCATCTTATCTTCCTAAAGACAGGCAATTAGATTCATCCACAACTACCTTTTAACCGTAATAACATGTAGGGTAAAAGATATTATACTCAGTGAATTATAATGTCCCAGTTTGCGGCTTTTAGCAGACGGACGGGCAAGTGGTCTGGACGGAGCGGTCTGTAATTCCTTGAGGCGAGGTCGCGCAATGGCGTCTTTCCTTCAAGGGCGGATTATGTTTTGTAAAATGATAAATCACCATGGGCGTCGCCAGGATTTTTTCTAGAGGGGGGCAAAAATTTTTTTTGCCAAAACATGCTTGTATTTCTCAACACATTCTCGATTTATCAGTTTTAGAGGGGGGCAGGGACATTTTGCCCCCCCCCAACTCATTAAATTTACACCACTTTGTGTTCGCGCCACTTTTTCTTTTCTTTTTTTTTTCTTTTCTTTTTTCTTCCTTTTTTTTGGGTGCTTTTCCAGGGGGGGGGGCAAGTGCCCCCCCTTGCCCCCCCCCCCTCGCGACGCCCATGTAAATCACCTGGATTCCAAATGGGGGTTTAATAAAACTTCAGCCAATGGAATGTGCTGCTTTGTCGTGGGGACATGTTTTTTTGTGGGAACCACACATTTCTTTGCCACTCTGTCACAGCCATTCAAAGAGTGCACTGAGGACTGTCTGCTAATTGTGATTATTTTTTATGTCTTTGATTAACCGGATTGCCATTACAATCGGTGTCCGGCAATACAATTTTGGCTGTGGCACAAGCTACAAAAACAGAAGAAATGTGTGAAGGTTCCTTTAATTTGAGTCTGTGTATAAATCGCAGTTACATCACTTCTCCAAAACCATGAATGGCTTACCCTTGAACAACAACGCAAACTTAGCAGATTATAACTAATGCTGAACAAGATAGTGAACAACACAGTTGATGTACCAGCAGAGGCCTTTGTTACCGTACTTCAAATACTTGATCATCGCGGGGGCATAAACACAAACTAAATCAACTGTACAGGGTATGCCAGAACAAGAACAGTTTCTTCCCCAGGACAATCGAAGATTGGAACAGTTTCCTAACTATCTAGTGTCATTGAATCTGGGAAGACATCCCCTCAAATTGTTTAGTGGTTCCAAATATGGTAGGTTGTTGAAATTACATCCAGCTCCACCCCCAAACTAACTAACAAGTTGGTGTGATGTTTCCTGATGGATGCATTGCCAACTGTACCATTCAAATTCTGACCGACTGACTGAGTTCATTGAGATGATAGGCCTATATGATGAAAAAAGTGGCATCAAGATGCAACATTCTTCATGTTCTTTCCTTGATTATTGATATCTAGTGCTGGGCCTAAACATGGAGTTTTTCTCATTTCCATTTGCAGAAAAGTTTGCTGTGATGATGAAGCTAGACCCTATTACTGTGGAAAACGTAAGTTATGGTGGTGTAGCATTTTTAGATAGTTTTGAATTATCAATTCATTTTAATTTTTAGTTGATTATATTTTTTATAAGCACTAAGTATAAAGATCATGAAAATAAGATGAGCTGAATTTCCACTGCATGTTTCCTTTAATGTGACGTCTTGTGACACGTGATGACGTCATCATGGCATCACATCAATGTTCGTGTATAAAACATCCCCATCCCAATTTGTTTCAATCAAAGATGCTTGCAAAGATTGCAAGCATGACTGCTTTGCGAGCATGCACAATGTGTGTATGGATCATGACTTCTGTGACTTAATCTCAGTACATATTCACCTTATGATAGTATGGGCCTTTTTCACGAGTTGGCCACTTTTGTTGAGTTCCCTGAATGTATTTCATAAATTGTTAACTGTTGAATGGGATGACTTTTTTATGCAGGCACAATGCAGCCTTATTTTGCCATCATTTTTTTTTCAAATATGGCTTTAAACATTAGGGAATGTTTACAAATGTTAAATTATTTATTGAAGCAGACTGAAATTTAACCCTAACTCCCTAGAGGGCATGTAAAATCGTATTAAAATTGGACTGGGATTCAGGACTGTTAGAGACATTACCTTGCTTTCATTTCTCTTCGCAAGTTCCAAAAATTAAGATTTTACCTAACTTTCAATTCAATATGGCAGACTCGTGAATAAGGCCCATAAGACATCTAATGAGGTGTGTTTCCTCATTCTGTCCTCAGATCTGCCAACTAATCACTGACATTGTGGTTTCATTATAACTTCTGAAGTCCAGTTTAAGCAGCTAACACTGTCATTGCCATGAGTGTACTTTATACATGTTTTTGTCCTTGAATGCCTGTTCCATGAATCTAAGAGCTTCCTGTCTGATTTCTCCAGCTCATTGCAGCCCGAAGTGCTCTGAGGATATGGGTGAATGCAGCCTTCGCGACAAAGCTTGCACAATACCGGCAGACGCATTGGTTCCACTTGAGGGTAATTATGTATGCCACTTGACATCCTGATCAGACTGATATTTTCTTAAATTGTTTTCAATTGTTTACCTCCATCAACTAACAAGTGTGGATGAGATAAGGTATTTTAAAAAGATTGCCATCAAATCTTCATTGTATTTTTTTTTCTAATTTAGATGTTGAAAACCAAAAGAGGCAATCACAGCTACTGCAAGAACCGACTCAGGAGCCGATTGTTGAAGGGCAACCCGATGGTAGGTGTACAAGATCACTGTCTTTGGGTGTGATTATCATTAAACTTTTGTTGTAATGTGATATAAATGAAACAATGACAAAAATCATCAAACCAAGGGAATGATGATAGGAGCTTTTAGCCTTGATTTTTTAAATTTCGGAGTGATATGCCATGATGAAGCCAACAAAAGTAGTGTTCTGGAACATGTTACCCTCAGTCAGACAGGCGTGCTAGAGTCGCACCGATCCAAATTAAAGGCACGATTTAAATTAAGTACATGAAAGGTTCGACGTCTGAAACAAATAGGAGCGACAAGACGCGCCAGATGGCGAAAGATGGATGGTCGGAGTTGTTCAGAACGACTCAGGAGCGACTTGGCTTCAGACGTTGCTCTAGTCATGAGCCGAACTCAATGCAAATGTATGTAAATGTATGTAAATAAGTAGTACACCTAGGCTGTTTCAGTCATGCGGGCCACTTGCTCTATGTGTGTAGGAATGTCCCCATTACACCCCGTCCTTAGGGGTTAATGTGCGACACAGTGCTTATAATTTAAAAGTTTTCTTTAATTTATTGCAGATTTAATCCTTTCAAACACGAGATTTCTATGTCGTGTTACAGAGCAAAAACTTTCGTCCCACTGTTGCCCCAGTACAACACACAAGATTACATTTTTTAAAACGAAACTGAGACTTCCAGTATCCATGTTGAACAGGCACGGCGCAGTCTTGAAATTATACAAATTGTTCGTACGCGGCGTGATGTGCAAGAGATAACGCGAGCGCACATGGCGTACGTGCTAGCTGTCTTCTTCGATACGCGCGCACTTTGCGCAGTACGCTCTCAATCGGCGTCGATGCGCCGATTACGTATTCTGCACTGCCAGACGTTTGCATAGTGAAGGAATGCACACGCAGCCCATGCATCAATGCAAACTTGAAATGCCTTTGCTCCTTAGCCAAATACGGTAAATATCAGTGAGATCATTATTCACAACATATTTGGGAAGTGTACTTGGTTCCAATTTCATGGCATCATAAGCAAGCAGTTTTCTGCTAATAGAGCATTTCACCACCTCATGGAGGCTAAAATAAAAACATGCAGTGTGTATAGCAATGAGCATGCTAACTTCCGCGGACTTATTTGGTGAAATTGACGTTGTAAATTTGGCTTCTCTTATATGAGCATGCCTAATTGCCAGCTGTAGCTAGGCACTTCCAGACGCAGCCATATTGGCAAACTCTTCATGCATGCCAGTTATAGCATGTTAGGGCTGTTCATTTCTTAATAATTTAGTATTCGATTATTCAAAACTGCACTTGACCAATATTCCAATATTCAAACTTGCCAATCAAGTTTTACACACGCCAGCTGCAGCAGCCTTCCTCACCGGTCGAAAATAGTGTACAAAGCGTGCTGGTAGTGCATGTGGCCAGGCGCGGTTCTAGAACCAATATTTTGGGGGGGCTAGCACGGTGGATCCAGAATTTTTCCAGGGAGGCGTGCTGAAATGTTGACCGGTTATTTTTTCCAGACACTTAGGCCTCCGAAAATCAATAGGGGGGGGGGGGGCTCATGCCATATCTTCAATGGGGAGCGCCAATAAAATCCTAAAATCATTCACACTATATTAACTAATGCACCCTTGTCACGGCTATTTCTTCTTAGGGGGAGACCGTTCGCATGTACATCACAATCCTTCTTTCTGCTACAGCCCCCCGTAGAACCGCGCCTGCATGTGGCAATGGTTATTAGGAACGGTTGAGTGTTTTGCGATTGCATATATCGATTTGCTGTGTAAACTGAGCGACTTTGGCTGAAAACACGATAAACCAGGTGGAAAAAATGTAGAAAAATGTGAAAAATCATGCCATTATTTTGGGAGACATATCATGCTGTTCTTGAGAACCATTCAATGAATTTACTAGGTTCACTCGGGATGTTTCTGACCACAAATAAAATGTACAGACTGCATTGTCTGAGCCACAAAACAGTCCCATCAAAACACCGTCAAAAATATCAATACTCCAATTTTTATTGTGTGTGTGATAGGATTCCGCAGGAAGAATTTCTCCCTTATGGGGGCGTTCGCGCCTTGTGTTCAACGCTGTAACTCAAAAACTATATGTTCTTTTAGAAAAGTTCACACACTGATGGAAAACTGATGAAATACCCTTTTCACTGATGGTACAAATTTCTTGATTGGCCAATTCTTAGATCCGTCAAAATTAAAATCCATCTAGAGGTTCGCGTTTGTTGAGTTACAAACGCAGAGTGGTCGGGCGGACGACCTTTTCATTATACACTGCCATGCCCAGTTAAGTTAGGAATATATGTTTATGTAGAACAAGGATCACGAAATTAAATCCCTTCCAGTACAATTAATTATTTTGTTACTGATATCTTTAACGGTGTGATAAATTTCATTTTCTGGTTTGTTAACGTCATCAGTCAAAAACGGTAAGTGAATACTGATAAATTTCGGAGAGGATAAATTTTCATTGTGAAGTTAAAATAATGTATGAAAATACGGGAAATGTAATTGTTTGTATTATAACAACTATCTTCCCGTTTGATGACCTATTAATAACACCTAATTTCCGGTTGGATGACGTCACAGCATTAGATATCCAAAGGTGAACATTGTAATGGCTATCATTATTTGGCCTACAAAGATAAAGCAGGGATCAAATTATAGAATTAAATTAAAAATATGATCCTTTTCAAATTCTCTTTAAAAGTAACTTCCGGTCCGATGACGGGATGAGTTTGAAACCTTGCCAAGTTATCTGTGGTTAATCAGAGAATATCAAGGAGCTATTTGGTAAAATTTGGAAGGATGGTTTAAAAATTAAAGAAAGCAAACTCTATTTTATGTGCCGCTAGGGGGCGCCCTTGTGGATGATGACGTCATCACACTTTTTTGTGTCCTCTATTCCTCACTTAACACTTTCATAGCTTATATGGGTGTAGGAAAATGCTTCCGCCTTTGAGTTACATTCGCATTTTGTTGCATTTCCGGTAACACCGGAAGTGAAGGTCAAGCGGTTTTGTGTCTGGGGAAAAGAAATGTTTTTCTGGGCACAGTCTACAACTTTACGAAAAAACGAACACGATACTCTATTTAATTCAAAAGATATAGCGCAAACTTTCTAGTAAAAATTTTCCCTTAAATCGTTTGTAATTTGATACCTGATGACGTCATGATGACGTTACAAAGATTATAACATCTTAGTAACATGTTACAAGTTCACACTAGGTTTGATGATCAAAGCGTAAACCGTTCGGAAGAAATTTTGCTTTGTTTTGATTTCGGGCTTAAGTCTTCATTATTAAATTCACGTAACTTTGACCTTCCGGTAGACCCGGAAGTAAAGGTGAAGTAAGTTCATGCCACAACAAAAACTGTTTATCAACTAATGGTCTATCTGATTGCAAAGTTGGATCATAGTTGATCATTTTTTTAAGAGTTATATCTGAAAGTATTTGGCCACTTTCTCCTCTAAAATCGGTTGTAATTTGACACCCAATGACCTCATCATGACGTAAGAGTAATATGCATTACTAGGGACGAGGGTCGATATATGTTGAAAGTTACAAGTTCCTACCATATATCGTTTAGGATAAAACCCACGAAAACTTATTGTCCGGAAAAAAAAGAAAGAAAGAATGAAACTAGAGATTCGCGTTTGTTATTACAAACGCAGAGTGGTCGGGTAGAATATTATTTTATGAAACACTGTCCAGTTAAGTCATGAATATTTTTGTGTAAGAGCAAAGGATCTGGAAATTAATTCCTTTCCAGGACAATCAATTATTTTGTTAAAAAAATGCATCTTTAATGGTGTGATAAATTTCAGTAAACATTCCTTAGTGCACATACAAGTTATTTCTGGCTTGATAGCGTCATTAGTCAAAAACGGGAATTGAATACTGAATTAGTTTGGAATAGATGTTCAATGTGAAGTTAAATAACGTATGAAAATTTGGAAAATATAAGTGTATATTCATAACACCGAACTTCCGGTTTGATGGCATCACAGTATTTAGAAGCAAAATGAGAACATTGTAATGGTATCATTATTTGGGCTAAGATATACGACATAAATCAAATGATAAAACTGAATTTAAAATATGATTGTTGGCAAATTGTCATAGAAGTAACTTCCGGTCTGATGACGTCATGAAATTGAAACCTTCCCATGTTATCTGTGGTTAATCAAAGAATATCAAGGGGCGATTAGGTAAAATTTGAACTTAAGGTTTTAAAATTAAAGAAAGCAACCACTGTGCTATGTGCCGTTAGGGGGCGCCCTTTCGGATGATGACATCATCACACTGTTTGTGTGTCTAGCATTCCTCACTAAACACTTTCATAATATATATGTTTTTAACCAAAATCGCTTGTAATTTGACACCTGATGACGTCATAATGACGTAAGAGTAATATGCACCACTTAGGATGAGGGTCGATATACATTGAAAGTTTCAAGTTCCTATCATAAACTGTTTAGGAGAAAACCCTCGGAAACGTGCCGTACGGAAAAGAAAGAAAGAAAGACTAGAGGTTCGCGTTTGTTGTTACAAAAGCAGAGTGGTCGGGCAGGAAATTTGTTCATGAAACGCTGCCGAGTTAAGTTATGAATATGTTTATGTAACAACAAAGGATCACGAAATTAAATCCTTTCCATCACAATAAACTATTTTGTTGAAAAAATGCATCTTTAACGGTGTGATGAATTTCCATAAACATTTCATGTACACGTACGAGTTATTTCTGGCTTGATGACGTCATTATTAAAAAAACGGGAAATGAATACTGATTTAGTTCGGACTGGATTAATGTTTATTGTGAAGTTGAATAACTTATAGAAATATGGAAAATATAATTGTATGCATTTATAACATTTAACTTCCGGTTTCATGACGTCACTAGTATTTGGAAGCAAAAGGTTAACATTGTTATGGATATCGTTATTTGGGCTACGAAGAGATACAACATGGATAAAATGATAGAATTCAATTTAAAATATGATCGTTTTCAAATTCTCATAGACGTAACTTCTGGTCTGAAGACGTCATGAATTTGAAACCTTGCCAAGTCATGTGGTTAATCAAAGAATATCAAGGAGCGATTTGGTAAAATTAGAACCGATGGTCTTCAGATTAAAGAAAACAAACACCATTTTATGTGCCGCTAGGGGGTGCCCTTTTGGATGATGACGTCATCACACTGTTTTTTGTGACTTCCATTTCTCACTAAACACTTTCATAATATACATTTCTGTAGTAAAATGCTTCCGCTTTTGCATTATATTCAGTTTTCATTGCACTTCCGGTAACACCGGAAGTAAAGGTCAAGCGGTTTGTGTCCGGGAACAAGAAATGTTTCTCACGGCATAGTCTACAACCTCGAGAAAAAAAGAACACGATACTCTATTTTGTTCAAAAGATTTAGCACAAACTGTTTTGTCAAAATTTGCCTTTAAATCGCTTGTAATTGATACCTGATGACGTCATGATGACGTAACAAAATGTTTAACATCTTCCTAACATGGTACAAGTTCACACAAGGTTTTATGATTGTACCGTAAACCGTTGGGAACAAATTTTGCGTTGTTTTTATTTCAGGCTAACGTCTTCATTTTGAATTCACCTAACTTTGACCTTCCGGTAGACCCGGAAGTAAGGGTCAAGCGAGTTTAGGTACGCGACAAAAAATGTTGAGCAATTAATGGTCTATCTCAATGCACAATACAAACATCATTGATTATTAAATTGAAGAGTTATAGGCGAAAGTAATTGGTCACAATTTTATGCCCTGCGGCGAAGCCGAAGGGGCATACTGTTTCCGCCTTGTCCTTCCGTGGGTGGGTGGGTGTGTGTGTGGGGGGGGGGAGGGGGGGTGTGTGTGTGTGTGTGTGTCCGGACAAATCTTGTCAGCGCGATAACTTGAGAAATACTTTACATATGAACTTCAAATTTGGTTTGTGGATTGTTCTTGGTAATCCTAAGAAGCATTTTGCATTTGGGGCCAAAAGGTCAAGGGTCAAGTTCAAAGTGGCTAAAGCAATAGAAATCTTGTCAGAGTGATAACTTGAGAAATACTTAACATATGAACTTCAAATTTGGTTTGTGGATTGTTCTTAGTAATCCTAAGAAGCCTTTTGCATTTGGGGCCAAAAGGCCAAAGGTCAAGTTCACAGTGGCTAAAACAATAGAAATCTTGTCAGCGCGATAACTTGAGAAATACTTTACATGTGAACTTCAAATTTGGTTTGTGGATTGTTCTTGGCAATCCTAAGAAGCCTATTGCATTTGGGGCCAAAAGGTCAAGGGTCAAGTTCACAGTGGCTAAAACAATAGAAATCTTGTCAGCGCGATAACTTGAGAAATACTTAACATATGAACTTCAAATTTGGTTTGTGGATTGTTCTTGGTAATCCTAAGAAGCCTTTTGCATTTGGGGCCAAACGGCCAAAGGTCAAGTTCACAGTGGCTAAAACAATAGAAATCTTGTCAGCGCAATAACTTGAGAAATACTTTACATGTGAACTTCAAATTTGGTTTGTGGATTGTTCTTGGCAATCCTAAGAAGTCTATTGCATTTGGGGCCAAAAGGTCAAGGGTCAAGTTCACAGTGGCTAAAACAATAGAAATCTTGTATTTATTCTGAGATTATAGGGATTAGGGATTAATTCATATAAAACCTACAGAAGACACTAATGCTGTCAATGAATGTTCCATTTGACCAAGGTACATGTAAGTTGATGTTAAAAGAGTGGTGTTATGTCATGGGAACAGTCACGGTTGCGGGGCATTTGTGTTTGTAAACACACCTGACTTGTTTCACCTAAAATCACTTGTAATTTAACACCCAATGACGTAATCATGATGTCAGAGTAATATGCACCACTTAGGATGAGGGTCGATATATATTGAAAGTTACAAGTTCCTATCATAAACCGTTCAGGAGAAAACCCTTGGAAACGTGCTGTACGGAAAAAGAAAAAAAGAAAGATAGAAAGATTAATCGCAACAGATCCAAAGAGTGGGCGGGTTGTGCCTGACCACTCAACTAGAGTTTCGTGTTTGTTGTTACAAACGCAGAGTGGTTGGGTAGACAACTATTTTATGAAACACTGTCCAGTTAACGGGAACATGTAATAGGATGTATATGACTTAAATACATTTAAAACAGCTTTCTTGCCATGAAGTTTACACCTCCTTTGTAGCAGTAAAAGAGAGAAATTTCAACATTTAGGCTTTGATGCTAATGAAAATTTCCATATTCATGAGCCAAAGCGTGATGTCATTCAAGGCAGAACCGTAGTGTCTCCATAGCTTTGTGTATACAAATATATGTCAAACTTTTCTCTATTTTCTTTGAGTAAATTCCACTTTTTATTGTTTATCATGTAAAACAGCTTATTTGGACAATCGTAGTGGCAAATATTTCTTCAAAAAAATTTTTTGTGGGGTAATTTTGAAAGACGAATTTTTGTACTGTTCATAGCACACCTTGGGCAAGGAGTACCTTGTGTGACAAAAGCAAAATAGCGCCCTCTTATATATTGATGAAAGGATTTACTAACAATTGAAAAACTACCACTTTCTTGTCACTTCCTATGAAAACAAGTATTAAGATCTTGTATGTATTGTTGCAACACATAGTAATGTGCATGAAAACAAGATGAGCTGAATTTCCACTGCATGTTTCCTTTAAGTTATGAATATTTTTATGTAAGAACAAAGGATTTCGAAATAAAATCATTTCCAGTAAAATCAGTTATTTTTATCTTCAAGTAAAAAAATACATCTTTAACGGTGTGATCAATTTCAGTAAGCATTCTATGTACACATGCAAGTTATTTCTTGGTTGATGATGTCATTTTTCAAAAACGGAAAGTGATGTTCATTGTAAAGTAAAATAACGTATGTATTCATAACACCCATCCTCCGGTTTGATGATGACACAGTATTTGGAAGCAAAGGTGAACATTGTAATGGATATCTTTTTTGGGGCTAAGATCGACATGGATCAATTGATAGAAATTACATTTAAAATATGATTGTTTTCAAATTCTCATAGAAGTAACTTCTGGTCTGATAACATCATGAATTTGAAACCTTGCAAAGTTATATGTGGTTAATCAAAGAATATCAAGGGGCGATTTGGTAAAATTTGAACGGATGCTTTTCAAATTAAAGAAAGCTCACACTATTTTATGTGCCGCTAGGGAGCGCCCTTTCGAAAGATGACGTCATCACACTGTTTTATTTGTCTGACATTCCTCACTAATCACTTTCCTAATTTGATGTGTGTAGTAAAATGCTTCCGCTTTCGAGTTGTGTTCGGTTTTTATTGCACTTCAGGTAACACCGGAAGTGAAGGTCATGCGGTTTTGTGTCCGGGAACAAGAAATGTTTCTCGCAGCATAGTCTACAAACACGCTACTCTAATTAGTTTAAAAGATATAACACAACTATTGTGTCAAAAGTTGCCCTTAAATCGCTTGTAATTTGATACCTGATGACGTCATGATGACATTACAAAATTTACAACATCTTTGTTACATAGTTCAAGTTCACACAAGGTTTTGTGATCATACCGTAAACCGTTTGGAAGAATTGTTGCTTTGTTTTGATTTCAGGCTAAAGTCTTCGGTTTGAATTGACCTAACTTTGACCTTCCGGTAGACCTGGAAGTAAAGGTCAAGCGAGTTAACGTACATGACAAAAAAATGTTCATCTATTAATGGTCTATCTGATTACAAGGTTGGAAAACAATTGATTGTTTTGTTCAAGAGTTATAGGTGAAAGAATAACATCATTTTTTTCAACGAAAATTGCTTGTAATTTAACACCCCATATCATGACGTCAGAGTAATATGCACCATTAGGGATGAGGGCCGATATATGTTGAAAGTTACAAGTTCATACCATATACCGTTTAAGAGAAAACCCGCGGAAACGTGAAATTGAAACCTTGCCAAGTCGTGTGGTTAATCAAAGAATATCAAGGAGCGATTTGGTAAAATTAGAACTGATGGTCTTCAGATTAAAGAAAACAAACACCATTTTATGTGCCGCTAGGGGGCGCCCTTTCGGATGATGACGTCATCACACTGTTTTTTGGGACTAGCATTTCTTACTAAACACTTGCATAATACATGTCTGTAGTAAAATGCTTCCGCTTTTGCATTATATTCAGTTTTCATTGAACTTCCGGTAACACCAGAAGTAAAGGTCAAGCGGTTTGTTTACGCGAACAAGAATTGTTTCTCACAGCATAGTCTACAACCTCACGAAAAAACGAACACGATACTCTATTTAGTTCAAAAGATATAACACAAACTATTTTGTCAAAATTTGCCCTTAAATCGCTTGTAATTTGATACCTGATGGCGTCTTGATGCCTCAACAAAATGTGTAACATCTTCGTAACATGGTACAAGTTCACACAAGGTTTTGTGATCATACCGTAAACGGTTCTGAAGAAATTTTGCTTTGTTTTTATTTCAGGCTTACGTCTTCATTTTGAATTCACCTATTTTTGACCTTCCCGTAGACCCGGAAGTAAAGGTCATGCGAGTTCACGTACACGACAAAAAAATGCTAGGCAATTAATGGTCTATCTGATTACAGAATACAAACATCATTGAATGTTTGGTTCTAGAGTTATAGGTGAAATAATATTGTCATTTTTTCAACGAAAATCGCTTGTAATTTGACACCTGATGACGTAATCATGACGTCAGAGTAATATGCACCACTTCGGATGAGGGTCGATATATATTCTAAGTTACAAGCTTTTACCATATACCGTTTAAAAGAAAACCCGCGGAGAAGTATTGTCCGGAAAAAAGAAAGAAAGAAAGAAAGAACTAGAGTTTCGCGTTTGTTTAGTTACAAACGCAGAGTGGTCGGGCGGACAGCCTTTGCATTATACACTGCCCAGTTAAGTTAGGAATATATGCTTATGTAGAATAAAGGATCACGAAATTAAATCCCTTCAAGTACAATCAATGTTTCAAAAAGGTATCTTTAACGGTGTGATTAATTTCAGTAAACATTCTATGTGCACAAAAAGTTACTTCTGGTTTGATGCCGTCATCAGTCAAAAATGGTTAGTGAATACTGATAAAGTTCGGAGAGGATAATTTTTCATTGTAAAGTTAAAATAACGTATGAAAATATGGGAAATATAATTGTTTGTATTAATAACACCCAACTTCCGGTTTGATGACGTATGGATAACACCTAACTTCCGGTTGGATGACGTCACAGCATTAGAGATCCAAAGGTGAACATTGTGGATATCATTATTTTGACTTCGAAGATATGACAGGGATTAAATGATAGAATTACATTAAAACTATGATCTTTTTCAAATTCTCCTTGAAGTAACTTCCGGTCTGATGACGTCATGAATTTGAAACCTTGCCAAGTTATCTGTGGTTAATCAGAGAATGTCAAGGGGCGATTTGGTAAAATTTGGACGGATGTTTTTACAATTAAAGAAGGGAAACTCTATTTAATGTGCCGATAGGGGGCGCCCTTTCGGATGATGACGTCATCACACTGTTTTTTGCGTCTTGCATTCCTCACTAAACACTTTCATAATATATGTCTGTAGTAAAATGCTTCCGCTTTTGAGTTATATTCAGTTTTTATTGCACTTCCGGTAACACCGGAAGTAAAGGTCAAGCGGTTTTGCGTCCGAGAACACGAAATGTTTCTTACGGCATAGTCTACAACCTCACGAAAAAACGAACACGATACTCTATTTAGTTCAAAAGATATAACGCAACCTATTTTGTCAAAATTTGCCCTTAAATCGCTTGTAATTTGATACCTGATGACGTCATGATGACGTAACAAAATTTATAACATCTTCGTAACATGGTACGATTTCACACACGGTTTTGTGATCATACCGTGAACCGTTCGGAAGAAATGCTGCTTTGTTTTGATGTAAGGCTAATGTCTTCATTTTGAATTCACCTAACTTTGACCTTCCGGTAGACCCGGAAGTAAAGGTCCAGCGAGTTCACGTACGGGACAAAAACTGTTAAGCGATTAATGATCTATCTAATAACAGAATACAAACATCGTTGATTGTTTAGTTCAAGAGTTATAGGTGAAAGTAATTAGTCACTTTTTCAGATAAAATCACTTGTAATTGGACACCTGATGACGTAATCATGACGTCAGAGTAATATGCACCACTTCGGATGAGGGTCCATATATATTGAAAGTTACAAGTTCATACCATATACCGTTTAAGAGAAAACCCGCGGAGAAGTATTGTCCGAAAAAAAAAAAAAAAAGAAAGAAAGATTAATTGTAACAGATCCAAAGAGTGGTCGGGTTGTGCCCGACCACTCAAAGAAAGAAAGACTAGAGCTGTATGTCTGTTTGCAAACAGAACACAGGGCTTTTTCGCATTTTACAAATATTTATGTTTCGTTGATCCTTTTGCAATCACTTTTCAGAGTGCATCATGCAGTTAAAGGTTGTTCAAAATGCTTGGAATAATTCCTAAAATATAGTTTTATCACATGACGTCACATGCCCTGCAATGACGTCATCTTTGAAACCCTTCTCAATGCACATGTTGTCATTGTGGTCTTTTTTTTTTGGAACCAAGTTTAATGTCAATCCGATGAAAAAAGTGTGAAATTTTTGGAAGCAGAATAAAATTATAAATATTTTGAAAATCATAAAAAACGATGACGTCATCGTGACGTCACTTCGGATTTTGCATACTAGTACGATTATCTACCTACCCACCACGTTTCATGAAAATCGCACCTTTCCTTACATGTGTTTTGAAAAATCGCATTTTGATGACGTCATGATGACGTCACACATTTTACCTGATACCTGACAGACCAAATACAAAAAGAATTTTGAATTTTGCATGTTGCGTTCGTGAGATATGGCTAAAAGGTAAAAAAATTCAAATATTCATATTAAATCTCAGGATGACATCATCATAACGTCACCTCATTTTTTGCCTACAACACATCCCGGTCTAGCCACATACCTAGTTTCAACCCAATCGGACTTACAGTTCTATAGATTTAGGTTTTCAAAATATGCACGTAAATTTTCAAAAATCAATAAAAAATTAGGTGATGACGTCATCATGACCGTCAATGACGTCATAGTCTTGGCATAATTTTTGAATGAGGGTCTTCCTTGGCTGTAACTTTGATGACGATTCCAGATCGCCAAGTTGTAAAAATGGTGGCTTGAAAACGTGTACAAAGTCAATAGGCTAAAAATCCCACTGCAGAAAAACTGCACCTTTAAATACGTGATTTGCCTTTAAAATGAAACATTTTTATAAAATATTACTTGATATTCTGACTCTTGGGAATATTTTCAATCTAATGAAACTGAATGAAAAAAATATGATTTTTTTTCCTTCTCATAGTAATTCTCGGCCGAAGTTCAGAACTACTCAGTAAGATACATCAGTGTTGTATAGGAAAAGACTGGTGCAGAATCTGTGTACAAAGTCTATGGGAAAAATTAATTATTCATAAAATCATAATAAATCACTTGATGACGTCACCGTGACGTCACTCTTCGGGACAGAACTTTGCTATAGGGACTATGCCTGTTGTAACTTTCAATGATTCCGCATTATGATTTGTTTTTATCAATAATACGTCCCTGACTATGCGTGAACATAAAATCTGTCAAAGTTAGCCGAAAATCGGCTAAAACGGTCACTGTGGACAGGATTTGACCTCGGTGGCAACACGTGCACTGCCGGCTGACTGGCATACGATATGCACAACGTACGTGCATGAACATGTACATTGTGCACGTCCTGTGCATGTTTTAAAGCGGAGGTATTGTCAACCTGACGTTTTAAGCGTTCGCAGGGCATGTCCGAGTTCGCTTATTGCCTCGGAGCTTTGAAATGTTTTAGACCTACCTTAAATCGACATTTAAAGTAAAAACTAACATAAAAACTTCCATGGTTGATTTTTCAGGAATTTTCAAAGGAGAAGGGGTCTTTTCATTATAACTTCCGGTCTGATGACGTCATATGCCTAAAACTTCGCGCACGTCTTAAGTGGGTCAAGGTCATCATATACACCAATATTTAGGCGATTCCGACAAACTTATGGAAGTTTGTCATTGTGATTTTGGTTTGAACCAAGTTTAATGTCAATCTGATGGAAGAAATTGTGCAATTTGTGGAAGCAGAATAAAATTATAAATATCTAAAAATTATAAAAACCAAACGATGACGTCATCATGACGTCACTTTAAACTTTGTATACTAGTACCATTATTTACCTACCCACTAAGTTTCATGACAGACCTTTCCTTATATGTATTTTGAAAAATCGCATTTTTATGACGTCATAATGATGTCAGATATTTTTTTCAACATTTTGTGCAAATACCTTTTACCTAACAGACCAAATACACAAAGAATTTTGAATTTTGCATGTTACGTTCATTAGATGTGGCAAAAAGGTCAAAAACTTCAAATATTCATATAAAATCTCCGGATGACGTCATCATGGCGTCACCTATTTTTTTTTACCTATAACACATCCCGGTCTAGCCACATACCAAGTTTCAACCCAATCAGACTTACAGTTCTGTAGACATAGGACTTCATAATATGCACGTAAATTTCAAAAATCAATAAAAAAAATTAGGTGATGACGTCATAATGACGCCATAGTCTTGGCATAATTTTTGTATGAGGGTCTTCCTTGACTGTAACATTGATGACGATTCCAGATTGCCAAGTTATAGAAATGGTGCCTAGAAAACGTGTACAAAGTCAATGGGCTAACACGTGTACAAAGTTAACAGGCTAAAAAAAATCCCACTGCAGAAAAATTGCACCTTTAAATCCGGTCGGATGACGTCATACGCCTAAAACTTCGCACACGCCTTAAGTGGGTCAAGGTCATCATATACACCAATATTTAGGCGATTCCGACAAACTTCGCCACAGACATCTATTCAAAATACATTTTTGCAAATTTTCAACCTGTCGCTAGAGGGCGCTCGAAGATTGCATGATGTCATTGGTAGATGATTTGAAGAATACTTTTAGCCAAGAGACTAACACCGTTAAAAGCAAGTTCATATCTATTATCATTTTTAAATAAAAGGCCACTTCCGGTTTTGGCCTTTTTCGAGAGGAAGCAAGGGTCACGTGATTTCACGCACACTGAATGAAATAAAGACCTCAACCTACTCTACCACTTGCCGGTAACAGAATGCTGCGGACGCGTACGGTTTGATTTCTTATGCATTTTTCAATATTAAAAGTGTCACAATTTAATTGCCTATAAATAGACACCGGATGACGTCATTATGACATCATCATTACCCAATGTTGTTTGAATTAGGGTCTTTGCTTGGACAAAGATTGGTGCAAATGAATTACTGGCAAAGAGTCAAAAATGCCCTATGAAAATCAACAATTTTGTCTAAATTTCTGTGTACAAAGTCTATGGGAGAAATCAAATATTCAAAAATCTATAATAAATTAGTCGATGACGTCACCATGACGTCAATCTTCGGGACACACCTTTGCTATAGGGACTATGCTTATGCCAACTTTGAATGACGTCTGACAAAGATTAATGCCCAAAGTGCTGCAGAGAAAAATCGTGTACAAAGTCTATGGGATTTTTGGCCCAAAAAGAAAAAAACAACAACAAAACTAGAGGTTCGCGTTTGTTGTTACAAACGCAGAGTGGTCGGGTAGACAACTATTTTATGAAACACTGTCCAGTTAAAGTTTTATATAAGAACAAAGGATCACGAAATTAAATCCTTTACAAGACAATCAATTATTTTGTTTAAAAAATGCATCTTTAACGGTGTGATAAATTTCAGTAAACATTCTACGTACACATACAAGCTATGTCTGGCTTGATAACGTCATAAGTCAAAAACGGGAAGTAATACTGATTTAGTTCGGAGTGGATGTTCATTGTGAAGTTAAATAACGTATGAAAATTTGGAAAATATAAGTGTATGTATTCATAACACCGAACTTCCGGTTTGATGACGTCACAGTATTTAGGAGCAAAAGGTGAACATTGTAATGGTATCGTTATTAGGGCCAAGATATACGACATGGATCAAAAGATGGATTTTTTTTTTTAAATTTCAAATATGATCGTTGGCAAATTCTCATAGAAGTAACTTCCGGTCTGATGACGTCATGAATTTGAAACCTTGCCAAGTTATCTGTGGTTAATCAAAGAATATCAAGAATCATTTTGGTAAAATTTGAACCTATGGTCTTAAAAGTAAAGAAAAAACAATATTTTATGTGCCGATAGGGGGCGCCCTTTCAGGTGATGACGTCATCACACTGTTTTTCTTTGTCAGGCATTCCTCGCTTAACACTTTCATAATATAAATGTCTGTAGTAAAATGCTTCCGCTTTTAAATTTTATCAGGTTTTTGTTGCACTTCCGGTTACACCGGAAGTAAAGGTCAAGTTGTTTTGTGTCCGGGGACAAGAAATGTTTCTCACAGCATAGTCTACAACCTCACGGAAAAACAAACACTATACTATATTTAGTTCAAAAGATATAGCGCAAACTATGTCGTGCAAATTTGCCCTTAAATCATTTGTAATTTGGTACATGATGACGTCATGATGACGTAACAAAATATATAGTATCTTCGTAACATGGTACATTTCCACACTAGGTTTTATGATCATACCGTAAACCGTATGTAAGAAATGTTGCTTTGTTTTGATTTCAGGCTAAAGTCTTCATTTTGAATTCACCTAACTTTAACCTTCCGGTTGACCCGGAAGAAAGGGTCAAGTGAGTTCACGTTTATGAAAAGAAATGTTTATCAATTCATGGTCTATCTGATTACAGAATATTAACATCACTGATTATTTTGTTCAAGAGTTATGAGTGAAAGTAATTGGACCCTTTTTCAGCTAAAATCGCGTGTAATTTGACACCCGATGACGTCATCATGACGTCAGAGTAATATGCACCACTTCGGATGAGGGTAAATATATATTGAAAGTTACAAGTTCATATCATGAACCGTTTAGGACAAAACCCGCGGAGAATTATTGTCCGGAAAAAAGAAAGAAAGATTGACCAGAACAATAACAGAGAGTGGTCGGGTTGTACCCGACCACTCAAAAATCAGAACAAAAAGAAAGGCTTTTTCGCAAATTTTGCGAAAAAGCCAAAAAAAAAAAATCAGAACAAAAAGAAAGGCTTTTTTTCGCAAATTTTGCGAAAAAGCCAAAAACTTGAAATGTGTTTGTTGACAAACACTGAGCTGTTTCGACCATTTGTCAAAGTTAGCCGGAAATTGGCTAAAACGGTCACTGTCGACAGGATTTGACCTCAGCAACACGTGCGATGCACGCGGGCTGACTGACATACGATATGTACAACGTACGTGCATGTACATGTACAAAGCAGAGTTATTGTCAACCTGAAGTTTTAAGCGTGCGCAGGGCATGTACAAGTTAGCTTATTGCCTCGAAGCTTTGAAATATTTTAGACCTACCCTTAAATAGACAAGTAAAAACTAACATAAAAACTGCCATGGTTGATTTTTCAGGAATTTTCTATGGAAAAAGGGTCTTTTCATTATAACTTCCGGTCTGATGATGTCATACACCTTAAACCTCGCATACGTCTTAGGTGGGTCAAGGTCATCATATACACCAATATTTAGGCGATTCCGACAAACTTCCTCACAGACATCTATTCAAAATACATTTTTGAAAATTTTCAACCTGTCGCTAGAGGGCGCTCGAAGATTGCATGACGTCATCGTTAGGTGATTTGAAGAATACTATCAGCCAAGAGACTAACACAGTTAAAAGCAAGTTCATATCTATTACCACTTTTAAATAATAAGCCACTTCCGGTTTCGGCCTTTTTCGACCGGAAGCAAGGGTCACGTGATTGCATGCACGCACACTGAATGAAATAAAGACTTCAACCTACTCTATCACTTGCCGGCAACAGAATGCTGCGGACGCGTACGGTTGATTTCTTATGCATTTTTAAAAATTAAAAGTGTCACAATTTAATTGCCTATAAATATATGCCGGATGACGCATCATGACGTCATCATCACACAATGTTGTTTGAATTAGGGTCTTTGCTTGGACAAAGAGTGGTGTAAATGAATTACTGGCAAAGAGTCGAAAATGCCCTTTAAAAATCAACAATTTTTTTTTAAATTTCTGTGTACAAAGTCTATGGGCAAAATTAAATATTCAAAATTCTATAATAAATTAGTCGATGACGTCACCGTGACGTCAATTTTCGGGACACATCTATGCTGTAGGGACTGTGCTTATGCCAACTTTGAATGATGTCTGACAAAGATTAATACCCAAAGTGCTGCAGAGAAAAATCGTGTACAAAGTCTATGGGACTTTTGGCGCCAAAAAGAAAAAAAAAACTAGAAATGTGTTTGTGGACAAACACTGAGCTGTTCCGACCATTTGTCAAAGTTAGCCGGAAATTGGCTAAAACGGTCACTGTCGACAGGATTTGACCTCAGCAACACGTGCGCTGCCCGCGGGCTGACTGACATACGATATGTACAACGTACGTGCATGTACATGTACAAAGCAGAGTTATTGTCAACCTGAAGTTTTAAGCGTGCGCAGGGCATGTACAAGTTAGCTTATTGCCTCGAAGCTTTGAAATATTTTAGACCTACCGTTAAATAGACAATTAAAGTAAAAACTAATATAAAAACTGCCATGGTTGATTTTTCAGGAACTTTCTATGGAAAAAGGGTCTTTTCATTATAACTTCCGGTCTGATGACGTCATACACCTTAAACTTCGCACACGTCTTAAGTGGGTCAAGGTCATCATATACACCAATATTTAGGCGATTCCGACAAGGTGATTTGAAGAATATATCAGCCAAGAGACAAACACAGTTAAAAGCAAGTTAATATCTATTACCACTTTTAAATAATAAGCCACTTCCGGTTTCGGCCTTTTTCGAACGGAAGCAAGGGTCACGTGATTGCATGCACGCACACTGAATGAAATAAAGACTTCAACCTACTCTATCACTTGCCGGCAACAGAATGCTGCGGACGCGTATGGTTGATTTCTTATGCATTTTTAAAAATTAAAAGTGTCACAATTTAATTGCCTATAAATAAACACCGGATGACGTCACCATGACGTCATCATTACACAATGTTGTTTAAATTAGGGTCATTGCTTGGACAAAGATTGGTGTAAATGAATTACTGGCAAAGAGTCGAAAATGCCCTCTGAAAATTGACATTTGTAAAAAATGTCTGTGAACAAAGTCTATGGGAAAAATTAAATATTCAGAATTCTATAATAAATCACATGATGACGTCAGCATGACGAAAAGTTTCAGCGCACATCTTCAGATGGTGGTCTAAGTGTGTGCCAGGTTTGAAGTTGATCGGATTTGAAAAAAAAGCCAAAAGTGACTTGCAGAACGAAAACACGTGTTATCCTATGAGAAAAAAGTCTGAAAAACAAAAGAGAGAGAAAAAAAAAAAAAACAGAAACAAGAGCTGTTTCGGTGTGTACACCGAAACAGCTAAAAAATCAGAACAAAAAGAAAGGCTTTTTTGCAAATTTTGCGAAAAAGCCAACTAGAGCTGTATGTCTGTTTGTAAACAGAACACAGGGCTTTTTCGCATTTTACAAATATTTGTTTCGTTTGTCCTTTTCAGTCACTTTTCAGAGTGCTTCATACAGTTAAAGGTTGTTCAAAACGCTTAGAATAATTCCTAAAGTATAATTTTATCAAATGATGTCACTTGCTCTGCAATGACGTCATCCTTAAGACCCTTCTCAATGCACATTTTGTCATTGTGATTTTGGTTTGAACCAAGTTTAATGTCAATCCGATGAAAGAAATTGTGCAATTTGTGGAAGCAGAATAAAGTTATAAATATCTAAAAATTATAAAAACCAAACGATGACGTCATCGTGACGTCACTTTAAACTTTGTATACTAGTACCATTATTTACCTACCCACTAAGTTTCATGACAGTCAGACCTTTCCTTATATGTATTTTGAAAAATCGCATTTTTATGACGTCATAATGATGTCAGATATTTTTTTCAACATTTTGTGCAAATACCTTTTACCCAACAGACCAAATACACAAAGAATTTTGAATTTTGCATGCTACGTTCATGAGATATGGCAAAAAGGTCAAAAACTTCAAATATTCATATAAAACCTCCGGATGACGTCATCATGGCGTCACCTAATTTTTTTTTTTACCTATAACACATCCCGGTCTAGCCACATACCAAGTTTCAACCCAATTAGACTCACAGTTCTGTAGATATAGGACTTCATAATATGCACGTAAATTTTCAAAAATCAATAAAAAAATTAGTTGATGACGTCATCATGACGTCATAGTCTTGGCATAATTTTTGTTTGAGGGTATTTCTTTGCTGTAACATTGATGACGATTGCAGATCGCCAAGTTATAGAAATGGTGGCTTGAAAAGGTGTACAAAGTCAATGGGCTAACACGTGTACAAAGTTAATGGGCTAAAAAAAATCCCACTGCAGAAAAATTGCACCTTTAAATTTGTAATTTGCCTTTGAACTGAAACATTTTTATGAAATATTACTTGATATTCTGACCCTTAGGAATATGTTCAATCGAATGACAGCGCGAAAAAAACTACGATTTCTCTTTGCTTCTCATAGTAATTCTCGGCTGAAGTTCAGAACTACTGAGTAAGATAGCAGTGTTGTATAGGAAAAGACTTGTGGAAAATCCCACTGCAGAAAAACTGCACCTTTAAATAAGTAACATAGGGCTTTTCGGCATTATGATTTTTTATTATACGTCCCTGACTATGCGCATGCATGACATAAAATCTGTCAAAGTTAGCCGAAAATCGGCTAAAACGGTCACTGTGATGTGGACAGGATTTGACCTCGGCAACACGTGCTCTGCAGGCTGACTGACATGTGCGTAACGTACGTGTATGTTCATATAGACGTTCTGTGCATGTTTTAGAGCAGAGGTATTGTCAACCTGAAGTTTTAAGCGTGCGCATGGCGTGTCCGACTTCGCTTATTGCCTCGAAGCTTTGACATGTTTTAGACCTACCCTTCAATCGACAATTAAAGTCAAAACTAACATAAAAACTGCCATGGTTGATTTTTCAGGAATTTTCAAATGAAAAAAAGGTATTTTTATTATAACTTCCGGTCTGATGACGTCATTTGCCTAAAACTTCGCACACGTCTTAAGTGGGTCAAGGTCATCATATACACCAATATTTAGGCGATAATAAGCCACTTCAGTTTTCGGCCTTTTTCGACCGGAAGCCAAAAAATCAGAACAAAAAGAAAGGCTTTTTCGCAAAATTTGCGAAAAAGCCCCCCCCCCCAAAAAAAATTCAGAACAAAAAGAAAGGCTTTTTCGCAAATTTTGCGAAAAAGCCCCCCAAAAAAATTCAGAACAAAAAGAAAGGCTTTTTCGCAAATTTTGCGAAAAAGCCCCCCCCCCCCCCAAAAAAAAAATCAGAACAAAAAGAAAGGCTTTTTCGCAAATTTTAAAATTAATTCAGCCCCCCCCCCATTTTTTTTTTCAAAATCACAAAAACAACAACCGGGAATCGGCAGAGGTGGCAGCAAGTCATTTTTTGCAAGTCACAAGTCAAGTCACAAGTCATTTGGTCTAAACACAAGTCAAGTCACAAGTATCTTTGTCCAAAAACACGTCAGGTTGCACATTATTTTGTCCAGCTGTAATAAGCTAAAAGAACCTGGCGTCAACTTACGAGTTACATGCCTCCTTAATTCCCCCTTTTCAATGTGTTGCAATTACTGTTCTTGTAGTTTATCACATATCTGTCGGATATTAGCCCTTTGTATACTTTAATAAATGTACTTAACATTGTAAAAATAAATGTTGAGATGACATGAAAAAAGACTTAACTCTCTCAATTACATGTAGTATACTAACACTTTATTGTTCAATTTTCACGTATACTAAACGCCGACCAATGTGTTAGGCTATCCGGTATTTTACATGCAATTGACAAAGGACGGCTTTCTTTTCATGAAAGGTTCCTTTCAAAGTTTGTTCAACCATTACGTTAAGCAAGAGACTTGGTCATTGAAAACTGTAGTTTGTTTTGACAGTCTTATTGAAAACTTTTGAAACTAGTGGGAACTATTCATTTTACTGGATGCAGTCACTGAGGTCTATTTTCTGGAATGAAACTTTCTCGCTGCAACTATAAACTGCATTTATAAACACCTTGAGTGGCCTTTTTGGGCCTTGTGTTGGGCGACTTCAATTAAAAAAAAATCTATTTTTTCATGTACAAACTGTTACACTTCAAATAAACAAGATTTGATAGCATAGTATCACTCAACTTTGCTCTGTTTGGCCTCATAATTATTCGTCCATGACTGAATACGCGTTCGATGGGGGAGCTAGTAGCAGGAACAGACATCACCCTCATAGCAAGAGGAAAGAGTCTGGGGAGGCTGTTCTTATTTACCAACCAGAAGTGCAGGCAGGCATTATGCAACGTAACAGCTTAGCTCACTGATATGATCTACAGCTGCAGCTGAGCAAAGTAGAAACCGCACAAGCCAAAGTCCGTTTTCTAATGCACGTAAGGCGTAAACCAAATAGCTAATTAAAAGTATAATAGCTTAATTAATTTAAAGTGTATTGGGTCGCTCGAGTAGCGTCTGACTTGGGTTGGTAACAAGTCATTGTTTGCAATCCCAAGTCAAGTCACAAGTCATTGTTTGCAAGTCCAAGTCAAGTCACAAGTCAAAGCTGGTATTTACAAGTCAAGTCACAAGACAAAAATAGCGACTCGAGTCCGACTCGAGTCCAAGTCACATGACTCGAGTCAGCAACTCTGGGAATCGGCCACAGTTATTGATAAGCACTTTATATGGCACCATACAGAAAACAAAAATAACAAAGACACCTGCCAAAGCTACAAAACAATGCTGGAGAAATCTCAGAAACAGTGAGTTCCTTATTGGAGTCAACAGTCAAACGCAATTTTGTTTGAGGTAATTTGTAGCAGAAACGAAATGCTTTCTTAAGGCAACTTTTTGATTAACGGGATCTTCTATTTTAACAAATTCCCGGTATTTCTACCCTCCAGGCCACTGTCATGTTTTCCACGGCGATGCAGTGAGGACCTTTGATGGCCTGACTTACAACGTCCCATTAAGGTGTCGACATTTCATGGCGAGCCTTCCTTCATTCAACGTGGACTTCATTCCTCATTATTCTTGTAGCAACATGAGGTGCAAGAGTGCCGTGTCTATATCGTGAGTTTGCCTTTTAATAAGGGAATAAATGTGTGCTTGCAAGGTTTAAAACACTCTGTTTAAGAACGATTGAGTCTGGATGCTGATAATTATCTGAGCTGAAGGTGAGGGTAATTATCAGCATCCAGACTCCAATCGGTCTTAGTGTTTAATAATGACCAAGCACGTATGTATTCCCATTTATAAATACCTTTTTGGTCAAAAAATCTAAACTTTTCCATCCAAAAGTCAAAACAAGTCAAAATTCTTAAATTACCAACGATTTTGTTCAACAATTTTACTTCATGTTTTTTGAAACACACCTCTAGATTATAATGGAGTGTTTACCTTGTGAGTAAGTCAGAAACAACTTATTTTATGGAGATTGGCGTGCGCGTTGAGCATACTGCGCGATGTCGCGCAGAATGCAGCTGTGGCGGTGCGTTGTAAATTTAGGACTATGAAATACTGGCTCACTGGTAGTTTTGCGCATGCCTACTCGAGGATTGTGAATGTTCAACCAATAAAACAGTAAAAGGCATTGAATTTTATTGGAGTACCATTTTCATGTGACACTGGAAAAGTGTTTAAGACCAGCCAGCCGGTCTTTTAGCTGGTCTTTATCATCCGTTTAAGACTGGCCATATGACAGGCTCATGACCAATAGGAATGGGTAAACTGTCTTAGGTATTTATGAATACAGTGTAACTAATAGTTAAAAGTAGGATGCCACTGTCCAGTGCTTATGGTGTGTGACTCATGTACGATGGTACACGGTGTTTGTGCCCTTGGGCAAGATCACACTTATTTATTTTTGCCTCTCTCCTCCCAGGAGTATGAATGGGCCGAGGACCAAATGAGCGCTGATATCAGCTGCCACGTGGGCTCGAGGCCTGATGAAATGGGGGAATAATTTTAAAGCGCTTTGACATTTTTGATAGGATGGAAAGCACACTATAGACATTACAATTTTATTTCATTCCAAATAAGTGGGGTTTATAGTGGAATTAAGCCGTGTTCCCATTGGCCTTTTTTTTCCACAGGGGCGCGGAAACTTACCGCAACATTCCTTTGTGTAAGTCTATCGTGTGTTCCCACTCGGACTTGCGTTCATTCGTCGTGAGTGACTGGCATAATGTCTGATTGTAGACATTGTGCACAATAACCTTTGATCTAAATGGATAATTTTTGGGGGCTAAAATAGTCTGCACTGTCTGACGCGACGCCAGGCGTGGTTCGGGGGGGGGGGGAATGGGGTTCGGGGGCTCCTTGTCTAGGCCCCAAAAAAAAATCACTGAATTTTTTTTAAAATTCATTAATCCCCCACCCAAAAAAATCAATGAACAAATAATTAAATTCATAAAAAAAGGCAGTAACAAATGTTAGAAGGTGACGTTACATGCGAATGGTCTCTCCCCCCCCCCCTCCCCCCCAAAAATAGGCATGAGAAGGGGGCATTTGTACACTATTAGGTAAAATACATGTAGTGTGCATGATTGTAGGATGTTGTTAGCGCTCCACATTGAAAATATGGTACAAGCCCCCACCACCCACCATCCCCCCCACCCCCACACACCTATTGAATTTCGGAGGCCTAAGTGTCGGAGAAAAAACTTGTCTACATTTCAGCACGCCTCCCTGCATACATTTCTTGATCCATCCCTGCTAGCCCCCTAAAATATAGGCGTTAGAACCGCGATTGTGCGTCGCAATGCTGATAGTGTGGGATAGTCTCGGTTCTCGATGCTCCTTGTGTTTTTATTCAACGAGCGCAGAATCAACCTACCCAAAAACCATTATCACAAACCATCGCTGTTAGAGGGCGCTACCACACACAGACCGCTATCAGCCACGAACCGCTATCACACACGAACCGCTATCACAGGAGCGTCTCGGGAAACTCGTAAAACTGCCCGCGATTTTCCGGGCAAAAAGTGCCGTGTGCAAAACTTGACGCCCTGTTATGTGGTCATTTGCATAAAAAATGCCAGCATGGAGAACACGTGATAAGTCTAGTACCTGAACGACTGTTTTGCTGAACACGCAGTAACTATTTTTTGGCTTGTTTTGTAATGGATCGACAATGTACATTTGGTCGCCGACGTCGACGCGTGGTACGTACGGTACACGTACGTTGTCGATCACAAATAAAGTATGATAATGGCGGAGCGTGCAGCAGAGCCATACGGCAGCTCTGCTGGCAGTCGCATACGGCCAAGAAAATGTCACTGTTGTGTAATTTGTAATTGAGAGTTAGTCACCTGTAAGAGATACTCTACATTAAGTACCTTAGCCAAGAAGAACCCGCTATATTCAACCCCCCTCCCCCCCCCTCCTAAAAAAAAACACCCTACACATGCCAGTTATTACTCTAGGAATGTTTGTGTGTGGACACAAGGATTATACTAAAGCAATCTCCATTTTAATTCATGTTAATAACAATAGGGTTTGCTAATATACACTTACAAGTATTCACCAGCAGCCTTAGCCCTGTAAAAACAACTTCTCTGACATGCATGAGGAGTGTATACAACAAATGCATCGTAGATTGGCCATTCTTCAGTCCGTCAACATCAATGCAACACGTACTGAGACGAATGCTTACCGCCGCGCCATTCATCAAAACTTTCAACCAGTAGCGTACGTACCGTGTACACAACCAAAACGCATGGCTGAACGCATTTTGACAACACACAGTGCATGTGTATGTACACATCTATACTACAATTACGAAAATGGTGGGGGCGCTGCCATTTCCCGACCGGTCTCCCGTCCTCATCGCACGCGTTGGCTACGGGGGAAGCGGAACGGGGCCCGGCTATTTTCCACCCTATTTCCCATAATTCCCTTCCCCATTGGGCCTCGCCGGCCATCTTGCGTACGGGCCGGATAATTGACGTGCCACGTATACGTTCGTTATGAGCGCTGAGCATGCAGCGCATGCAACTTGCATGCCCCACATTTCTTCAGCACAGCGTTGTTGACATGGTTGATGTATATCTGTTCCTTGCTCCAGTTTTCTCTTTGAACGGTAAGTCTCACTTATGATATGTATTGTTGTTTGTGAAAAGTGGTATTCTTTCGAACGCCACTGCCAATGAGAAGCATTGTTGTTTGTGAAAAGTGTGACTGTGAGTTTCAGCTTGTAAGTACGGGGAGGGTTGTACGGGGAGGGTTGTACGTACGGGGGGAGGCCTCGGACATCGAGAGTTTGGCCGTGTCGTGGGTTAACTTACTAGGCTTAATGTTGCCAATTTACTGCATGACCTTCGTAAATACAGGCCTCACTTGGAACATGTACCCGAACATGTTTGTAGAACTTTGCCAACTCTTGATTTCACAATTGGGCTTTGTTTGTAGTTTATTTTTGGATTTTGCTTTAGTTTGTTTTAGGCCTAGGCCTATAGGCCTACTACTAGCTAGAAAAAAACTGCTGCATTTGTATATAGGCCATGAAATGTACATTCATTCCATACAAATTATGCACACTAAATCTTTGTGGTAATCTTAGAACACGGCAAATCGTACGTAAAACTTCCTTTAAAGAAATGACTTTCATACTCATAAGTCATAGGCAAAACAAAATTAATTTACTGCAAATCAAAGACCAATAACCAACTTAATAAAGAAACCCTCAAATCAAAATTAAAGACGTGATCAAGTTCAAACCTCAGGCCAAAAACCAAAAAATACAGGCAAAGACTAAAACCTGAAACCAACACAGTTAGAATAGTGGATATTAGAGAATACACTCTGGCAGAAAATCAAATGACTCGACAACAGACATGAACCCAAGCAGGATAAAGAGCTATTGTTAGCCGATGTATTTTTGTTTACAAGTTTTCTTCACCTTAGTCGTTATTCTTTTCTTTCTAACTCCTTTACACAGGACTCTCGATGACACCCACATCACATGACCAGCTCCAACCATGCTCCAAGCATGCTCCAGTGCATGCTTCAACCAGTTCCCAAAGCAAGAATCTCAACTCAAGACGAAGACGTGACACACCTATTCTTTCCAGTTCAACTGCAAGATTCCTGGTTTTTTCTCTTTACCCATTCAAAACACATTTTCCTTCTAGCCATAATTTTATTTTTAGATGTCATGAAATAGTGCAAAAAAAATCACTCTTTTCTGCTGTTTTATGTCCATCCTTTTTTTTAAATTATATCCTTGGCTTAGTTGTACCCAAGAATAATGATGGAATGATTACCCGATAATTACTGGCCAAGCAGACTTATTTGATAACAAAACAATGTCTTTGATTACCGAGTTACATAATCACTCTTAAAATTTCACAACAAAATATTCATACTCGCATACCCCTCCATTTCTCATGAGTTTTCACCAACACTCATTAAAAAAATGTTGTCCTGTAACTTACAATGCCACTGTCATTATTTATGATTACAGCTTTTAACAAAAAAAATGCAATTGCACAATAACCTTTGGCCGTCTTGCTTGAAAGTCTTTCATGGAATGTTTGTGCCTATGGTAAACATGCCTGAACCGACGTCCCTTGCGAAAATTGCTCCGAAAACTGACAACAATTATATCCCCTGAGTTTTGTCGAAGTACTACCCTGTACAGTAATGAATGCTGCAAATACATTATTACTAAAAAAATTCTGATTGTATACCTGATTTCATTTTCACAGTTTTGTAATAAATACATTTAACATGTGGTGCTTGACATAATTATGAAGTGCTCCAATATGTCCTTTCTTTTAGTTTTACTCTCTTCTGCAAATGAACGTGTTACAGTACTTTGCTGTACAACCCCACCACCATAATAAAAACACCAACTGCTATAATGACATTAACTTCTACTTTAATAAGAAACACCCCCTTCACCATAACAAATATAAATTGTTGCCCACTTCCCCGGAAATATAATATGTGACCATTCACAGGTGTAACATAAATAGGCATGGGCGTCGCGAGGAGGGGACTCCCCCCCCCCGAAAAGCAAAAAAAAACAATAATAAAAAGAGGCGCAAAGTCATAGTGGTGTGAATTTAATGGGTTTGGGTTGGGGTGCAAAATGTCCCTGCCCCCCTCTAAAACTGATAAATCGAGAATGTGTTGAGAAAACCAGGAATTTTTTGGGCCAAAATATGTTTTGCCCCCTCTAGAAAAATCCTGGCGACGCCCACACAATATCCAACCCCCACCCCCACCGGCTGCCCCCTCCTCTCCTCTGTAGTGAGAACGATGGATACGATTTTGTATAGGCCAAGATCAAACCGCGTTTCGTCTAAATTACCTATTTGTACAGTTGGTGTATACGTCCTTAATGGTTTGGCACCTTGAAAAATCAATGTTCAAATTGACTGGACAATATTCTAGCACAACATTATTTATGAGCTTTATATAATGAGACATCGCATGAGACAATCGGTCGTCAATAAATACTTAATTTCATTCAACTGTTGACAGCAAGACCTTCCTAATCGGCGCGCAATTTAAAACAACATTTAAACGGTATGAATCCCAGCACAAACATAAACCTCCACAATATCAGCGATTTCAATATCACCATCTCCCCTCTATAACAAAAACCATTTCTCCCCATCCCTGGAAATATTTCTCCCCATCCCCGGAAATATTGGTGACATGGTTGACGGGTTTTACGGAAATTGGGCGTTCCAACTAGCACCCTTCACCCTAGCTAGCCCCTTCCCCTATATTGACAATATGTCCTGGACCCTCGCACAATCTCCGCAGGAAACGTTATGTGCACGCAAATACAACTTAGGCGAGACTGATGGCGAATCCAAATAGGCTCGCGTGCAGCAGAGGGTCTGATTCTTTATTTGACTTAACAGTTGTTTGGAGTTATTAGAGTTTAAATTATCGAAATTTCATTGTATACAGTAATTATTACGAAACAGTAAACTCCACCCATCTAGCGGGTGCCGCGCGAAGCGCGGCATTCCGCTAGTACGATATGAATGCAGACGAACTGTACCAGGCTGATATGCTCATTATGCAGTATTATAATTGTGCTTTTGCGCTTGCGTATTTCTATTGTAACCTTTCTTGAATATGCATGTTGAGGTCACTGCCTTTTTGTCACGTGATATCGCACGAGTTTCCCGAGAGCGAATTGTGTAATAAAAAATATCGCTTCCCGAGACGCTCCTTTGATAGCGGTTCGTGTGTGATAGCGGTTCGAGGCTGATAGCGGTCTATGTGTGATAGCGCCCTCTATCAGCGATGGTTCGTGATAATGGTTTTGGGGCGGGTTGATTGTGCGCGCGCTCGTTGAATAAAAACACAAGGAGTGTCGAGAACCGGACCGGGACTAAGTGTGGGATAGGGACAATGACTTTGTTATTTGTACCGGTGCGCGGTGATTTCGAAGACAGTGCAAACCATTGCTTCCTCTTCTCGTTTGAATGAAAATTCTCCGTCTGCCTTCACCATCGTTTTCACTGTCATCAAACCCATTAAAAGTTCTTATTAAATCAATCAAATCTGCCCTGAATTCGAGGAACGAACTTACGAAAACATTTCTGTTTTATCAATCGGGCCATGTTGTAGGCCTATGTTGTATTATGGCCATTGTGTAGTTGCGGGCCCCGTTCCTATAATTTAGGTTAAACTAGCAAGCAATATATAAAACCAAGAAGAGTGTATCTGAGGTCTGGGTTTCGATTTTTGTCAGGGGATGTTTTGTGTAGAACAACAATGAAGACCACTGAATGCAGCATAAATATTATATGGCGACACACCGTGAATTCATGAAGCCACATGTTTATTTGCATAACATCAAGTTGTTGAACTGAAAAGTGCGTTAGAAATTTGCATTTTGTACAGAATGTTCAAAATTGTAAAAACAGAGCAGTAGATGGTGTAGTTACATGTGAGAGCTCCATGGGAGAGACATATAGGGGGCCTATCATTTACATGCACATGGTATGCATGTGTGTGGTGCAAAGTACACTAGTAATTAAAGTTTGATATTCACAAACCTGTTTAGTGTTTGTATAAGGACAAGACATTTATTAGGCCCATAGAACTAAAAATAAGTATGTATAAAAGTGGGTACAAATAAGAAGTTATCCTTAACTGGATACGACACAATCACTGTTTTGAAATGGTCGGAATTGGGTGAATTTCCCATCACCCTTTGGTTTTGTCTTCGTTCTTTCATGTTGTAGTTCATGTTCATGGCAGATAGGTTGACACCTAAAACTCTTTTGGGAAAGGTCCCTAATTTGAAGAAATTGTAAATAGCTGCCGTGTAATATAGTTGTTCCCGTATTTTGATATATTTTCTAAAAAAATTTACGTAATATTTGTCGTATTTACTGAAAGGAATTCTGCAACAATTGTGGATTTGCTACCTGATGGCGTTGTGCATGTAAACGAAAGAAGGGTGAGTGTGCCATTTGTGACTGCATCCGGTATGACTATCTTCCAGGAAGGAGTGTACAAGGTCTGCCGTGGGATTGACGGTAAGAGGAATAAGGAAGCTTTTGAAAAAGGCAGGACATTCTCAACCGAACATACATGTATCCTGTGCTTATGGGAATGAAATGATGATCCGTATAGTGCTGTCTTTGATGCATACTATCACAGTTTGCATGACTTACCGCATGCTGTCAAGTCAGGCGCGGATCCGGGGGGGGGGGGTATTTTGGGGTAAAAAAACCCCGGATATTCAAAATATTCAAATACGTATCCTGTAAACATTTTCTATTTATAGAAATTCATTAAAAATAATGCAAAATAGTGTTAATAATCATCGAATTTGAACAGCGCCCCCCCCCTTGAAAGTATGGTACGAGGCCCCTCCTCCCCCCCCCCCCATTGATTTTTGGAGGCCAAGTGTCCAGAAAAAAAAGCTGTCTATAAAGGTTCATTTTTAAATTACATGGGCCCTTTAAGATACTTTGTTACTTTGTCTGATCTTGAAGGACCTATAAATCGTGGTCAGATTAGAAGAGGGGCTGAAATGGCAAGCCTAGGCTACTTAAATATCTTCTTGTAATAGCTCAGTTAACAATACAAATATGCCTTTTGTAGTGTATTATCACTGTGAACTGTTATAGCGCCCTCTGTTGTTGTAATAAAACATGTTGGTTCCAGAGCATCAAAGAGTAACGAGTCAAGTCTCGATTACTCCCGTGAATACACCACAAAATGGCGACGAAAATGGGATTTTTCGCGTAAAACCAAAGCTATCTGGAAGCTGGTAAGCTTAACGTAACTGGCATATTTGCATTTCGACCAGGAGAGATCGATTTGTTGAGCAAAATAGTAAAAATTTGCTCCGTGTCAGCGGCGTGAAAATCCAACATGGCGGAACCACGAGGTTTCATCGGCACGATAGGTCATTTTGACTCCGGGAAGGAGGAATGGCATAATTATCAGCGACGGCTAGAGGTCTGGCTAAAAGCAAATCAGTTTCCTACTGCAGATAAGGTAGACATTTTTCTGGCAGTTATCGGGCCGGAAGCATTTGAGGTGGTGTCAAACTATGTCTGCCCGGAGGATCCCTCAACTAAATCGTATGAGGAACTGACAACCATCTTGTTTAACTATTTTACATCGTCGAGAAACCAGATTGCCTTGAGGATGACCTTTAGAAAAAGGCAACAAGAGCCCCAAGAGTCGGTGGCCAGTTACATCAACGAGTTGAAAAAACTCTCCCGGCATTGTGGATATGGATCAGATCTGGACACCAACTTAAGAGACACCTTTGTGGGTGGGCTGCGTCACCCCAGAATACAGGCCAAGTTGCTCACTAAAGGAAACAACATAACATGGAAGAATGCATGTGAGGAAGCCCTATCCATGGAAATGGCAGAGAAGGAATGTAACAATCTGCAAGGAAAAGCTACATCCACACAGCCAAGTGCTAGTGCCAGCGGCGAAGTGCACAAAGTGTCAGTGTACAAGCAGAATGTGAACAGAAGCCAGCCGAATAGCCGAATGAAGTACTATCGCTGCCTTGGTGATCACTTTCCAACAAAGTGTCCGCACCTAAAGTCAAAATGCTTCAATTGCTCCAAAATTGGGCACATTGGGAGAGCATGTGACCCAAACCGTAGCAAGAGGAAAGCTCCAGCCCCAGGGAATGCACAAGGCCGTGCTCAGAATCCCATACGAGGACGTGGACGAGGACGCGGACGAGCTCAAGGATGGAGACAGGGGGAACAGGCCCACATGGTGAATCAAGACCAAGCAGCTGGGACAAACACAGGCAGTCAAGGCAACAGTGACTACTTGGACTATATGGAACAAGGAACATTGTTTGCTACAAATGGCTTAGATGATACATGTAAGAGTACCAGTAAAAGTAGTGATGTTCCTGTTCCAGCACTGGAAGTTGAGTTAAAGGTGTGTAGAGCACCCATAACTTTCACTGTGGACACAGCAGCCTCAGTGACAGTTATTTCCGAAACAGAATACAAGAAATATTTGGCTCAAGTACCACTGGAGAGTACGCCAGTAAAACTGAAAAGTTACTCTGAAAACTCCATTCCTGTGCTGGGACAGATTAAGGTTAATGTAGAGTATGAGGGGAAGTCATGGAACTTACCTCTGGTGGTAGTGTCAGGAAATAGGGTGGCACTTCTAGGTCGAGATTGGTTGAAAGATATTCAAATCAACTGGCAAGAAATGTTCAGTGTTAGTAGCACTAAGCCTGAGGTCAACCAAATTCTCAAACAGTATGACCATGTATTTAGACCAGCAAGTTCAAGGGATCAAATCAAACATCATGAGGCACAAATAGCAATCCACGAAGGGAGCCAAGCAATATTTTGCAAAGCAAGGCCAGTTCCCTATGCACAGTTAGAAGCTGTGGAAAATGAGTTGGATAGGCTGGAGTCTAGTGGAGTGATCAAGAAAGTGACACATAGTAAATGGGCAGCCCCCATAGTAGTTGTACCCAAGGCCGATGGGAGTATCAGAATGTGTGGTGACTATAAACAAACAGTAAACAAAGTAGTAGAGACAAACACGTATCCGCTACCCACTGCAGAAGATCTGTTTGCAACTCTTGCAGGTGGGAAGGTGTTTAGCAAAATCGACCTATCGAATGCATACCTGCAAATAGAACTTGCTGAAAGCAGCAGAGAGTTGTTGACCATTAATTCACACAAGGGATTGTATCAGTATCAGAGATTACCGTTTGGAGTGTCAACTGCTCCAGCGATATTCCAATGTGTTATGGATCAGATCCTGGGTGGAATGAAAGGGGTAGTTTGTTTCCTAGATGACATCTTGATCAATAGTGAGACAGAGCAGGAACATACCAAGAAATTGCATGAGGTCTTATCCAAATTAGATGAGTACGGGGTCAAGGCAAAGAGAAGCAAATGCTGCTTCATGGTACCAAGTGTGACATACCTGGGACACCAAATTGATGCCGAAGGAATTCGGCCAACAAAAGAAAAGGTTGAGGCTATATTGCAAGCTAAAGTCCCGCAGAGTGTTGATCAGTTGAGAACCTTCATTGGCATAGTTGTATACTATTGCAAATTCATCCCGGGCATGTCAAAAGACTTGGCACCCCTATACTACTTGTTGCGTGAAGGGGTCGAGTGGGAATGGAACAGTGAATGTCAAGCAGCATTTGACAAAGTAAAGACCATACTCACTAGTGACCAAGTGCTAGTCCATTACGATCCAAAAAAGCCTCTTATTCTGGCTTGCGATGCATCTCCACATGGAGTGGGAGTAGTACTATCTCACACTATGGATAATGGCGAGGAAAGACCTGTAGCGTATGCTTCCCGTACTTTGACCAAACCAGAATGCAATTATTCTCAGATTGAAAAGGAAGCACTTGCAATCATCTATGGTGTAACGAAATTTCACAAGTACTTATACGGTAGAATGTTCACACTGTTGACTGATCATGAAGCCCTGACAATCATATTTGGATCGAAGAAGGGAGTTCCCTCATTAGCTGCAGCTAGGTTGCAGAGATGGGCATTGATTCTAATGGCACACCAGTACACTATCAAATATAGGAAATCAGCTGAGCATGCCAATGCAGATGTATTGTCGAGATTCCCAGTAGAGAGTAAGATAAATCTCGCAACAGAGCTACCGGTGAACTATTTCACCTACACAGATGACTTACCTGTGTCCGCCAGGGAAATTAGAGAAGAAACTCTTAAAGACCCAGTACTCAGTAGAGTATTTGACTATACACAGCGTGGTTGGCCAAAACACATTGAGGAAGAACAACTCAAAGATTACTTTGTAAGGAGACAAGAACTAAGTGTGGACCAAGGTTGTCTATTGTGGGGTTTGAGAGTCATAATTCCACCAAAGTACAGAAAAAGACTCGTAAATGAACTGCATCAGGAACATACAGGTGTTGTTCGCATGAAGGCTGTAGCATGCAGCTACTTCTGGTTCCCTAAACTGGATCATGAAATTGAGAAAATGGCACAGGATTGTGCAGCATGCAGTGCAATGAGAAATAACCCCAGTAAGATATCCTTTGTACCATGGTCACACGCAAGAAAACCCTGGGAGAGAGTGCATGTTGATTTCTGTGAACTTGAGGGTACAAATTACTTTGTGATGATTGATAGTTATACTAAGTGGATAAATGTAGAAGTCATGAAGACCACTACCAGTGCCAAGACTGTGGAAGTATTGAGGGGTTGGTTTGCAACTTTTGGATTACCTGAAGAATTGGTGTCCGACAATGGACCGCAATTTAGGTCAGAAGAATTTGGGATATTCCTGAGCAAAAATGGAATCAAACATACACTAGTACCCCCGTATCACCCAGCTTCAAATGGTGATGCGGAGAGGAGTGTACAAATTGTGAAACAAAGTCTGAAGAAGTATTTGATGGATGACAAGCTTGGAAAAAATCAAAGAGTGTCATTACATCATCGACTTGACAACTTTTTATTGTCATATCGAGTAACCCCTCAGTCTTTGACAGGCTACTCTCCCTACGAATTGTTGTTCAAACATGCACCAAGGACTAGGTTTAGTTTGCTTAAGCCAGATGTAAACACTAGCATTCGGGAACGAGAAAAACCGAAATCGAAGAGCGACACTACTAAAGTGGATATTCGAGAATTTGGGAAGTCGGACAGAGTCATGGTAAAAAACTTCCGAGGTGGAAAGGAGAAATATGTAGTGGGAGTTGTTGCAAAAAGGCTGGGACCTTTGACTTACCTTGTAAAAGTGGGAGAAAAACTCAGGCATTGTCATGTCGATCACTTACTTGAAGCTGGTAATGTAAAGGGTTCACAAGTAGATGATCAAGTATCACCACAATTACCCAAGGAAACAGCACCTGAGCCAGTACAACTTGTTCCCAAAAGAGTTGATCATGAGACAGGTACTCATAAACCGAGTTCACCGTCTGAGATGGTTCAGAGTGATTCAGGGAGTTCAGAGGGGTCAGAGGAAAATCAGTCAAATGTGCAGGGCATTCCAGAATCACCTCCGGTTCAGTCATCTCCAAAGCTCCAGACTACACAGACTCCAGGAGGTAGATACCCAAAAAGAGTGATAAAGAAACCTGATAGACTGATTGAGTCCATGTAAATGCTTTACATTTAAGAAAAATATTTTATTGAGTTCATCTTTTTGTATTAAACTCCATGGGTAAACATTCATACCATAGGTAAAGCAACTAAGCAAGTCAAATCAACAATTTTACTATACAATGCAAGTTGAGTTGGGCTGACTAATTAGGTTTTCTTCTGTAAAAGCAACATGCAAGTACATGTACATTTTTCTTTTTTTTTTTAAGTTCATTGTGACAAATTTAGAAAAATGCAACTAATTCAGTCAGTTAAATGGTAAACCAGACTACATTGTATTAAGAGTGTGTTATTGAACAAAAGGAAAAGCACCCATGTTAACGAATTGGCAAAAATTGACATTGTGTAAAATCTACCCAGACTGAAATTAAATGAATAACCCGGTTGTATGGGATTTCAAACAAACACATTTTTTTTTAGTAGGGGAGGAGTGTAGTGTATTATCACTGTGAACTGTTATAGCGCCCTCTGTTGTTGTAATAAAACATGTTGGTTCCAGAGCATCAAAGAGTAACGAGTCAAGTCTCGATTACTCCCGTGAATACACCACACCTTTGTTTTGACTGCTGTTGCAATGTGTTGATTCCAATTGCCATGATCTCAGCCCCTGCATTATATATTCACCATTTATAAGTAGATTTCTTTTAATTTCTGATGTTTCGGGTTCATATGCAGAGACTCGAGTGTCATTTGATGGTAGTAATGGTGTGATCATCGCTGTCAACAAACTCCATGAATCAGCATGGGAAGGAAATGATGCCTACAGCCTGTGTGGTAACTATGACAAGGATCCCACAAATGACCTCCGTGGCCACTCTGTCGAAGAATTTGCTGACAAACTCATGGTTCCAGAAGACGGTGTTCTTTGCACAAAGCCAGGAGCAAGCCCCCTTAATCCGTTTGATAACCTCAACGCAGTTAACAAGGGTAGAGTCCAGAGGGCCTGTGGCGAGTTTGCCACCGACCCGCTATTCCAGCATTGCCGGTCCCTGCACAACGTGCAGCCATTCTACAATTCCTGCTGGTTCACTCTGTCACTCGCTCTGCTGGAGGGCTCAAGCTTTGATCAAAGGCTGTGTGATGTCTTTGCTGAATACTCCTTGGCATGCTCGCGGTATGGTGTACCTGTGGAGTGGAGGTCAAAAAACTTTTGTCGTAAGTGTTTTTCATAAATTTTTAAATTTTGATTCTAGTGTTGATCTTAACAAGTCAATGCAAGTCCTTAAGTTCTTAATGCTTGTAAGGTTTCCTTTAAAAATGCATGGAGCAGAAAAAAGTCTTACATAAACAAAGGTACTTAAGTCACAATCTAAGGTACAATATAACAAGCATGCATGCTGCTACTACACGTGACATGGGCCTTATTCACAAGTCGGCCATATTGAATTGAAAGTTAGTTAAAATCTTACATTTTTTTAACTTGCGAAGAGAAATGAAAGCAACTTAGTTTATAATAAATTCCAGTCTGTTTCAATAAATAATTTTAAATTTGTAATTAAACATTGCCAAATGTTTAAAGCCATATTTAAAAAATAAATGACAGTAAAATAAGGCTGCATTGTGCCTGCATAAATAGTCTGGCGCCATCCAATTCAACAGTTAACAATACATTAAATAAATTCAGTGAACTCAACAAAAATGGCCAACTCGTAAATAAGGCCCATTGTCGTCTGATGGAATTTTTGTATTAAATATGTACTTCAAATTTAGTTATAATATAGTTATATCTCTGCTTGATTTATCTAATAATTTATATCATATAATTTATCTTTTTCTTTTATCACAGCTGTTTCTTGTGACCATGACATGGTGTACACGGAGTGTGGATCCACTTTCCCTCAGACCTGCGGGACATTTTTCTTTCATGGGGTCTCCGGAAATGAATGCATTCCAGGCTGTCAGTGCCCACCAGGTAAATTCCCAAATAGGCCATATTTTCTTCAGCCAATGAGGGTGTGATAGTACCATTGTCTTGTAATGAACAGTAGAAATAACTCATTTATTGAGTACCAGCTGTACTTCCATTAAAAAATTACAGAAATTTAAAATGGAGGAGTTGCCAACTTTGCAGATGAACGCTCGTTACGCAGGTTATTCACAATCAACTGTGAATAATTCGTAAACACACACCTGCCTGCACACACAGTTGTTTATTTCTAACAATGCTTTGTGTTTCCGTTTGTCCCTGTAACATAACACTCTCCCATAGACATAACCGTAGGATCGAGGACCGTTTTTAACAAAAGACCCAACGCTAGAGGACTAAAAAAGGATCTTTTGTTCTCCCTTTGTGTGTCTATCCTCGATCGTAAAGCCATACAAGATGTTATGTCTCAGCATCCATTTATGGCATTTATTCATGATCGTTTACGGAGCTTCAAGGCACAAACATCTAAGCTTTTAACAGTGCTTGAGATGAACTATTGTTTTAACGTACATGTCCTGTATACACTACTTACGTACAAGTAAACACTACTCTAATGAGCATGCGCAGTAACTATTAAACCAATATCTAACACAAGAGCAGACTTACTTGTGGGGAAGACCATTGTTCCCTCCTTTTGTTCACCTTTGTTTCTTTTGAAGTCTCAAACTCCCTCACGTTTTCCTTGTGGGGCACATAGATTATAAAGACTGACTTACAGGTCTATTTTCCCTATTACTCCGTGTTCTTGCTGCGTACCATGTGTGTTGCACTTGATAGTATAACGGTGATGTTGTCACTTACATGTTGCATAAAGAAAAACAATTTGTAACTAGAGGTTGTGGTTGTGAACAACCACAAAGCTGTTCCCAGTTTTGATTCTCTATTGGACCGTAAACAAAATGATACCGGTATAATGATTTAAAAAATTATATGAAATTAATAAATTGAAATTATTACTTTTAAAAATTGCATTTCTGGTACAACCGGAAGTAAGGTTAGATGACCTTGACATACACATTTTCATTTATAACACTTCTCTGTCTATAAACCTACCAAGTTTGAGATCAATCAGTCAAATAGTTTTATAGTTGTAAGACTACATGTATAAAGGTTGCCTCATTAAATATTCTTGACGTCATAACATGAAAACATTAAACTGTCCATTAATAATAATGCATACTATTAAACCTTCAATGTTGCTTAATGCTAATATAAGGTGTCAACCCCATCAGATTTATAATTCATTAGATATGCTAATTAGGGTCTAAAATTAACACTTCCGGTAACACCGGAATTAGGGGTCACATGACCTTGACATACCAATTTTCATCTATACAATTTCCCTGTTTGTATACCTGCCAGGTTTGAGATCAATCGGTCAAATAGTTCTATAGTTACAGGACTGTAAAGATTGCCTCATTAAATATTCATGACGTCATAACATGACAATAATTAAGTGAACAGTAGTAATAATGCAATATAATTATCTGTGAATATAGCTTTGTATTAATGTGGAGTTTCAACCCAATCAGATTAATAATTCATGAGATGTGATATACGGGTCTAAAATTACCACTTCCGGTAAAACCGGAACTGAAGGTCACGTGACATTGACATATCAATTTTCATCTATAACACCTCCCTGTCTGTATGCCTACCAAATTTGAGACCAATCAGTTAAATAGTTCAATAGTTATAAGGCTGTGAAAATTGTAGCTATAAATAGATGTCACGTGACCCCTGATGACGTCACGATGACAAAAAGTTTCGGCATACATCTTCAAATGATGGTTAATGACTATGCTGAGTTTAATGTTAATCGGATTAAAAATAATTGCCAAAGTGGCTTGTAGAATAAAACGTGTACAAAACCTATGTGGGAAAAGTGGAAAAAGAAAAAGAAAAACTAGAGGTTGTGGTTGTGAACAACCACAGAGCTGTTCAAAGTTTTGTTTGTCTATCGGACCATCAACAAAATGATTTAGGCCTAATGATTTAAAACAAAACAAATTAAACTAATGAAATTGAAATTATTACTTTAAAAATTGCGCTTCCGCTACAACCGGAAGTAAGGGTCACATGATCTAGACATTCGAGGAGGTGCATTTTCAGTCCAATATGAGTAAATGTGCAAAGAACTGTAATCATAACTTATTGTATTGTGGAGATATGGCGATCACAATATTGCCTCATTATATATTCATGACGTCATACCATCAGAATAATAAAATGCAAAGTAATAATAATGCAATATATTAATCTTTGAATGTTGCTTCTTAATGTTATCAACCCGATCAGATTTATAATTCATGAGATATGTTAATCAGATTCTCAAATTAACACATCCGGTAACAACAGAAACATGACCTTGACATTCCAAATTTTATCTAAAACATGTCCGTGTCTATATACCTACCAGTTTTGATGTCAATCGGTCAAACAGTGCTATAGTTATAAGACTGTAAAGATTGCCTAATTAAATATTCATGACGTCATAACATGAGAACAATAAACTGCACGGTAATAAAATGCAACATATTTGTCTTCAAATGTTGCTTCATTATAATATATTGTATCAATCCCATCAGATGTATAATTCATGAGATATGATAATTAGGGTCTTAAAATACCACTTCTGGTAAAATGGGAAGTGAAGGTCACGTGACCTTGACAAATCTATTTTCATCTTTAACACTTCCTGACTATATGCATACCGAGTTTGACACCAATCGGCCCAATAGTTCAATAGTTATAACGCTGTAAAAAAATGAACATTCAAATCCATGTCACGTGACCCCTGATGACGTCACAATGACGAAAAGTTTTGGCATACATCCTCAGGTGATGGTTGACTATGCCAAGTAAGTTAAAGGACTATAAAAAATTAAAATCCTCATTAAATATTTATGACGTCATAGAACGTCATTAGAACATTAAACTACCCATTAACAATAATGCAACATATTTATCCTTTAATATTGCTTAATGCTAAAAGAAGGTGTCAACCCAATCAGATTTATAATTCATTAGATATGCTAATTAGGGTCTAAAATAAACACTTCCGGTACAACCGGAAGTAGGGGTCACATGACCTTGACATAGCAATTTTCATCTATAACACTTCCCTGTCTATATATCTACCAGGTTTGAGATCAATCGGTTAAATAGTTCTATAGTTATAGGACTGTAAAGATTGCCTCATTAAATATTCATGACGTCATAACATGACAACAATTATAAGTTCAAAGTAATAACAATGCAACATAATTATTTGTCAATATAGCTTTGTATTAATGTAGAGTTTCAACCCAATCAGCTAAATAATTCATGAGATATGAAATAGGGGTCTAAATTTACCACTTCCGGTAAAACCAGAAGTGAAGGTCACGTGACCTTGATATTTCAATTTTCGTCTATAACACTTCCCTGACTATATACACACCGAATTTGAGACCAATTGGTCCAATAGTTCAATAGTTATAAGACTGTAAAAAATGAACATTCAAATCAATGTCACGTGACCCCTGATGATGTCACGATGACGAAAAGTTTCGGCATACATCTTCAGATGGTGGCTAATGACTATGGAAAGTTTCAAGTTGATCGGATTTAAAATAATTCCCAAAGTGGCTTGTAGAATAAAAACGTGTACAAAACCTATGGAAAAAGTGGAAAAAGAAAAAGAACCAAAACTAGAGATCTATGTCTGTTTGCAACAGAACATAGGGCTTTTCCGCATTATGAATTTTTTTTATCAATAATATGCCCTGAATATGCATGAAAATCTGTCAAAGTTAGCCGGAAATCGGCTAAAACGGTCACTGTGGACAGGATTTCACCTCGGCAATACGATGTATGTGCGTGTGTACATGGTCTTTGCTTGGACAAAGAGTGATCTAAATGAATTACTGGCAAAGAGTCGAAAATGCACTTTGAAAATGGACAATTTTTTTTAAATTTTTGATGAAATCATCGTGACGTCACTTCGGACTTTGCATACTAGTACGATTATCTACCTACCCACCAAGTTTCATGACAATTGGACCTTTCCTTATATGAGTTTTGAAAAATCGCATTTTGATGACGTCATAATGACGTCACACATTTTTCAAGTTTTGTGCGAATACCCATTACCTAACAGACCAAATGCAAAAAAGAATTTGCAGTTTGCATGTTGCGTTCGGGAGATATGGCTAAAAGGTCCAAAAAATCAAATATTCATATTAAATCTCAGGATGACGTCATCATGACGTCACCTCATTTTTAATCTATAACACATCCTGGTATAGCCACATACCAAGTTTCAACCCAATCGGACTTACATTTCTGTAGATATAAGACTTCACAATATGCACGTAAATTTTCAAAAATCAATAAAAAATTAGGTGATGACGTCATCGTGACGTCATAGTCTTGGCATAATTTTTGTATGAGGGTCTTCCTTGGCTGTAACTTTGATGACGATCCTCGATCGCCAAGTTATAAAAATGGTGGCTTGAAAACGTGTACAAAGTCAATAGGTTAAAAATCCCACAGCAGAAAAACTGCACCTTTAAATACGTGATTTGCCTTCAAACTGAAACATTTTTATAAAATATTACTTGATATTCTGACTCTTGGGAATATTTTCAATCAAATGGCAAACGTAAAAAAATACGATTTCTTTTTCCTTCTCATAGTAATTCTCGGCCGAAGTTCAGAACTACTCAGTAAGATATATCAGTGTTGTATAGGAAAAGACTTCTGGAGAAAGCTGTGTACAAAGTCTATGAGAAAAATTAATTATTCATGAATCCATAATAAATCACTTGATGATGACGTCATCATGACGTCACTCTTCGGGGCACATCTTGGCTTTAGGGACTATGCTTATGCCAACTTTCAATAATATCTGACAAAAATTAATGCCAAAAGTGCTATAATACGTCCCTGTCTATGCGCATTGCATGAACATAAAATCTGTCAAAGTTAGCCGAAAATCGGCTAAAACGGTCACTGTGAACAGGTTTTGATCTTAGCAACACGTGCGCTGCAGGCTGACTGACATACGATGTATGTGCCTATGTACAACGTACGTGCATGTACATGTACATTGTGGACGTCCTGTCCTGTGCATCTTTTGAAGCAGAGATATTGTCAACCTGAAGTTTTAAGCGTGCGCAGGGTATGTTTAAGTTCGCTTATCGCCTCGAAACTTTGAAATGTTTTAGACCTACCCTTCAATCGACGATTAAAGTAAAAACAAATATAAAAACTGCCATGGTTGATTTTTTAGGAATTTTCAAATGAAAAAGGGTCTTTTTATTATAACTTCCGGTCTGATGACGTCATTCGCCTAAAACTTCGCACACGTCTTAAGTGGGTCAAGGTTATCATATACACCAATATTTAGGCGATTCCGACAAACTTCGCCACAGACATCTATTCAAAATACATTTTTGCTAATTTTCAACCTGTCGCTAGAGGGCGCTCGAAGATTGCATGACTTCATCGGTACATGATTTGAAGAATACTATCGGCCAAGAGACTAACACCGTTGAAAGCAAGTTCATTTCTATTACCACTTTCAAATAATAAGCCACTTCCGGTTTGGGCCTTTTTCGACCGGAAGCAAGAGTCACGTGATTGCACGCACACTGAATGAAATGAAGACCTCAACCTACTCTACCACTTGCCGGCAACAGAATGCTGCGGAAGCGTACGGTTGATTTCTTATGCATTTCTAAATATTAAAAGTGTCACAATTTAATTGCCTGTAAATAAACACAGGATGACGTCATCATGACGTCATCATTCCACAATGTTGTTTGAATTAGGGTCTTTGCTCGGACAAAGAGTGGTGTAAATGAATAACTGGCAAAGAGTCGAAAATGCCCTTTGAAAAGCGACAATTTTTTTTAAATTTCTGTGTACAAAGTCTATGGGAAAAATTAAATATTCAAAAATCCGTAATAAATGAGTCGATGACGTCACCATGACGTCACTCTTCGGGGCACATCTCTGCTATTAGGACTATGACTATGCTAACTTTGAATGACGTATGACAATGATAAATGTCAAAAGTGGCACTGAGAAAAAACGTGTACAAAGTCTATGGGATTTAGGCGACAAAAAGAAGAAGAAAGAAAAAAAATGAGAACAAAAAGAAAGGCTTTTCCGCTTTTTTGCGGAAAAGCCAAAAACTAGAAATTGTGGTTGTGAACAACCACAGAGCTGTTCCCAATATTGATTGTCTGTTGGACCGTAAACAAAATGATTGAATGATTTTAAAAAAAAAGAAGTCCCATCAAATTTATAATTCATTAGATATGCTAATTAGGGTATAATTTAACACTTCCGGTAACACCGTAAGTAGGGTCACATGACCTTGACATACCAATTTTCATCTATAACACTTCCCTGTCTATATATTTACCAGGTTTGAGATCAATCAGTCAAAAAGTTCTAAAGTTCTAAGACTGTAAAGATTGCCTCATTAAATATTCATGACTTCATAACATGACAAGAATAAAGTGCACAGTAATAATAATGCAATATAATTATCTGTCAATATAGCTATGTAGTAATGTAGAGTTTCAACACAATAAGATTAATAATTCATGAGATATGATATAGCTAGGGGTCTAAAATTACCACTTCCGGTAAAACCGGAAGTGAAGGTCAGGTGACCTTTACATGTCAATTTTCATCTGTAACACATCCCTGACTATATACATATCAAATTTGAGACTAATCGGTCCAGTAGTTCAAAAGTTATAAGACTGTAAAAGTTTAAAGGGAATATACATCATTTGCTATTGCTGTAATTTTCATAAATGGATGGAATTGGGGGGTTGGAAATATGTAGCAAATAAAGTTACACTGACTTTTTGATTTTTTGGGTTTGAAAATGCTATATAAACCAAGAAAAACAATCATTTTCCTGTAGTCTGGTTCCCTGACTCCATATAAGAAGAAACAGAGCAGTTTACATACATTGGGGAATTGTAAGGTCAGGGAACCAGTCTAGCTGGCTTGTACCCGTTCATAGGTGTGTAATCGATTGCAAACAAGTGCGATGGTCAATTGGGGGTGGGCCGACCAGCGTTGGAAATTGATACAAAAATACCACTTTTCTTGAAAATGACAGTATACCAGGTGCCATGATTTTACAGAATGCTTTACACTGTCATTCACTAACAGTCCAGCAAGGCATTTCAAAATGATTTGGTAGTTTTATTTTTTGATGTTTGCAAATGTTGTATTTTCCCTTTAACATTCAAATCGATGTCACGTGACCCCTGATGACGTCATGATGACAAAAAGTTTCGGTATACATCATCAGATGATGGTTAATGACTATGCCAAGTTTAAAGTTGATCAGATTTAAGATAATTGCCAAAGTGGCTAGTAGAATAAAAACGTGTACAAAACCTATGGGAAAAGTGGAAAAAGAAAAAGAAAAAAAAAGGAAAACTAGAGCTTTTCTATTGGACCGTAAACAAAATGATTTAATGATTAACAAAATATGAAATTAATAAATTAAAATCATTACTTTTAAAGATATTGCACTTCCGGTACAACCTTTTAATATTCATGACGTCATAAGATAACAATAATTATGTGCACAGTAATAATAATGCAATATAATTATCTATCAATATAGCTTTGTATTAATGTGAAGTTTCAACCTGATCAGATTAATAATTCATGAAATATGATATAGGGGTCTAAAATAACCACTTCCGGTAAAACCGGAAGTGAAGGTCACATGACCTTGACATGTCAATTTTTATGTATAACACTTCCCAGTCTGTATACCTGCCAGGTTTGAGATCAATCGGTCAAATAGTTCTATAGTTATTACACTGTAAAGATTGTCTCATTAAATATTCATGACGTCATAACATAACAATAATTATGTGCACAGTAATAATAATGCAATATAATTATCTGTCAATATAGCTTTGTATTAATGTGAAGTTTCAACCTGATCAGATTAATAATTCATGAAATATGATATAGGGGCCTAAAATTACCACTTCCGGTAAAACCGGAAGTGAAGGTCACGTGACCTTGACATATCAATTTTCATCTATAACACTTCCCTGTCTGTATACCTACCAAATTTGGTCAAATAGTTCTATAGTTATAAGGCTGTAAACATTGAATCTTTAAATAGATGTCACGTGACCCCTGATGACGTCACGATGACGAAAAGTTTCGGCATACATCTTCAGATGATGGTTAATGACTATGCTGAGTTTAAAGTTGATCGGATTTAAAATAGTTCCCAAAAGTGGCTTGTAGAATAAAACTGTGTGATATTTTTATTGAAATTGCATAAGTGTCCAACTTACCCTAAAGCAGAACAAAAATCACTGAGACAAGTCTACTGATTGGCGAATGGGGGCGCCATTCACTTTATACGGTGTGCCGTTATATTTTTTTGGTGACGCGCAGCTGTCCTTATTTTGATCCCGTAAAAGTGTTCAGATCAGGCTCTGTGCCGCTTGATACATTGCCTTGCATAGCTTAGCCTGTGCACCCGTACAACCGTTAGAATCTGATTGGCGAATGGGGGGCCATTCACTTTATACGGTGTGCCGTTATATTTTTTTTTGTAACGCGCTATCCTTTTGATCCCGTAAAAGTGTTAATTAGATGAGGCTCTGTGCCGCTCGTTACGCTGCCCGGCACTGCCTAGCCTTCGGGCCCGTACAACTGTTAAAGTTATGTACTGCCCTCTTTTTGCGAGAATGAAGGGACGTAATGTACATTGAATGACGTTTCAAAGCCACGTGTACGTGCTATACACATTGTGGAAGTCCTGCGCATGTTTTAAAGCTCTCTACCACAACTTGGGCAAGGGTATTTTTTGCCCACGTGGCGTCAACTGTGTGAACAATTTGACAAGCTGGGAACTTGGCACTATTGAGGCAAATGTTTACGCTATCATTTAATGGGCAATTCAAGATTATATCTGTACGGATTGATTTTTCAGGAATTTTCTAAGGAAAAAGGGTCTTTTCATTATAACTTCCGGTCTGATGACGTCATACGCCTAAAACTTCGCACACGTCTTAAGTGGGTCAAGGTCATCATATACACCAATATTTAGGCAATTCCGACAAACTTCACTACAGACATCTATTCAAAATACATTTTTGAAAATTTTCAAGCTGTCGCTAGAGGGCGCTCAAAGATTGCATGACGTCATAGGTAGATGATTTAAAGAATGCTATCAGCCAAGAGACTAACACCGTTAAAAGCAAGTTCATATCTATTACCACTTTCAAATAATAAGCCACTTCCGGTTTTGGCCTTTTTCGACCGGAAGCAAGGGTCACGTGATTTCACGACAACTGAATGAAATAAAGACCTCAACCTACTCTACCATTTGCTGGCAACAGAATGCTGCGGATGCGTACGGTTGATTTCTTATGCATTTTAAATATCTAAATTGTCTCAATTTAATTGCCTATAGTTGACGTCATCATGACGTCATCATTACACAATGTTGTTTGAATTAGGGTCTTTGCTTGGACAAAGTTTGGTGCAAATGAATTACAAGCAAAGAGTCAAAAATGCCCTCTGAAAATTGACATTTAAAAAAAAAATTTGTGTACAAAGTCTATGGGAAAAATTAAATATTCAAAATTCTATAATAAATCACGTGATGACGTCAGCACGACGAAAAGTTTCGGCATACATCCTCAGATGATGGTTAATAACTATGCTGAGTTTAAAGTTGATCAGATTTAAAATAATTGCCAAAGTGGCTTGTAGAATTAAAACGTGTACAAAACCTATGGGGAAAAGTGGAGAAAAAAAAAAGAAGAAAAAAACTAGAAATTGTGGTTGTGAGCAACCACAGAGCTGTTCCCAACATTGATTATCTGTTGGACCCATAGACATATGAATAGAGATCTACATGTATGTCTGTTTGCAACAGAAGATAGGGCTTATCCGCATTATTATTTGTTTTTATCAATAATACGTCCCTGATTATGCATGAACATAAAATCTGTCAAAGTTAGCCGGATATCGGCTAAAACGGTCACTGTGGACAGGATTTGACCTCAGCAACACGTGCGCTGCGCGCGGGCTGACTGACATACGATATGTACAATGTACGTGCATGTACATTGTACATGTACATTGTGGGCGTCCTGTGCATGTTTTAAAACAGGGGTATTGTCAACCTGAAGTTTTAAGCGTGCGCAGGGCATGTCCGAGTTTGCTTATTGCCTCGAAGCTTTGAAATGTTTTAGACCTACCGTTAAATAGACAATTAAAGTAAAAACTAATATAAAAACTGCCATGGTTGATTTTTCAAGACTTTTCTAAGGGAAAAGGGTCTTTTCATTATAACTTCCGGTCTGATGACGTCATACACCTTAAACTTTGCACACGTCTTAAGTGGGTCAAGGTCATCATATACACCAATATTTAGGGGATTCCGACAAACTTCGCCACAGACATCTATTCAAAATACATTTTTGAAAATCAGCCAAGAGACTTACTCCGTTAAAAGCAAGTTCATATGTATTACCACTTTTAAATAATAAACCACTTTTAAATAATAAGCCACTTCCGGTTTTGGCCTTTTTCGACCGGAAGCAAGGGTCACGTGATTTCACGCACACTGAATGAAATAAAGACCTTAACCTACTCTACCACTTGCCGGCAACAGAATGCTGCGGACGCGTACGGTTAATTTCTTATGCATTTTTAAATATTAAAAGTGTCACAATTTAATTGCCTATAAATAACGGATGACGTCATCATGACGTCATCATTACACAATGCTGTTTGAATTAGGGTCTTTGCTTCTGACAAAGAGTGGTGCAATTGAATTACTGGCAAAGAGTCGAAAATGCCCTTTGAAAATCGACAGTTTTTAAAAGAATTTCTGTGTACAAAGTCTATGGGAAAAATTAAATATTCAAAATTCTATAATAAATTGCGTGATGACGTCAGCATGATGTGATTCGGCATACATCTACAGGTGATGTTCTAAGTATGTGCCAGGTTTGAAGGAAATCGGAATTGTTTTAAGGCCAAAAGTCGCATGTAGAAAAAACATGTACAAAGTCTATGGGATTTTGTGTAAAAAAGAAGTGGAAGAAGAGGAAGAGGAAGAAAGAAAAAAAAATCTGAACAAAAAAAAAGGCTTTTTCGCAAAAGTTTCAAAAAAGCCAAAAAAACAAGAGCTGTTAGCTAAAAAAAAGAAAACAAAAGCTGGTCCCAATTGAAATTGGGAACAGCTTATTATTGTGCTTAATAAGATTGAAAAAAAAAACAACTCTACCTTGCGTACAGATGGAAACATTTAAAAATTCAGCCTTTCTAAAATACGATCAGAATAACATTATTTCACTGAAGGGAGAATCTTATTAAAAAGATTTTTTTCTGGGCTGATAAATTTGTTGTTTTAAATGTAATTTAAGTTGTCTTTTCAAGTCTTTGTGCAATAAAAAATGAATTCCCAGATGATTTCTACTTTGTGTTGTCACATTCAGGCTCAATGTATTTTTTTTGTCTTTGATATAAAATTAGAGACTTACTTCGCTGGAGATTCATGTGTTGCCAAAGATAGTTGCCCATGTTTTCGTGATGGTGATATTAATCCTGCCGGTGCCATCATGGAGGACGAATGCCGAAACTGGTAAGCAACTTGTATGATAATTTCTGCTATGTAGAGATGGGCCACTACAAATACAGTTGAACGTCACTATAATTAACACAATGGGGTCCATAAGACATTGTTCAGTGAAGTGGGCATTTGTTACAGTTACTTTCAACTGCCAGAAGCTCAATTTCCAATATAGCATCCATGCCAATTCTTGACAGGATCGATGATTTCTGCTGCTTCCCAATTGATGAGGTGGCCTGTGGTATGGGCGTACTTGATGATTGCTAGTCAAAGTCCCCTCACCGTCCATGCCCCCTGTATAAGAACAAAAATGCTTGATTAGATTGATCTGATTATGAATGACGTATAATTGAAGAGAAATACGTACTGTGGTTTTTTTTTTACATATTGAGCAACATCGTTGCCCTTCATCAGAAGTTTTTACTGTCTGCCCGTTAGGTGGCTCGAACCAGACACTGATCCCTCATGTGACTCAACTTGCAGCCCCCCCCCTCGTCTGTTTATGTTCTCATTCTTCCTAATCCAAAGAAAAAGATACTTTATTTGTACACAGATAAAGAAGTAGATTTTGGGAATTAAATTTTTCAATACATACTTCATATTTGACTCAGTGCAAATGAGTTGGGGCATATGTGTGACATACTTTATGGTGTTGTCAAACAGGCCTACATTTTTCCTGTTTGCCATTGTAAGCCCAATGTTGAAAACTGGTTCCTGGTCATTTTTTATAGTAGGAAAATAGTAGGAAAACCAGCCATAGTACTGCTAGTGTAGTGAGCGCGGAGTAGCGCCGTGGGGCTTGAGTCTAATGTTGGGGGCGAGTTGACATACACACACACAGCAGAGATTAAGTTTCACCGGAGAATCACTGATTATTAATTCATTCACTAGTTCATTCGTCTCCAATTGGTTGCTCAGAGTTGAAGGGAAGGAGGTAGCCAGTCGCTGCACCAGGCTAAGCACGGCTAACAGTATCTTTCATCATGATTTCCAGCGGTATTCGGGGGAATTACCGGTATCTCTCCATTTTCCCCAATTCGGAGGCCATTTCTCTCAACTCCCTCCGTGACAGACACAGATTTCTCTCCTTCTCGTTTTGTCACTAGTTCCGGAGCGCTGCCCCGCGAAGCCTGTTTACCGCTGTCTGGGTTACCTCTCCCTTCTCTTAGAATAACCAGCTTTTGTATCACTGTAAAGAACCTTAGTAATATTCAAAGAGTATATACTGAACTACCAAATTATGTAAGAAACAGTCTGTTATAAGCACCAAACCATAATTAATGAGGCCCTATATTATCGTACACGACACCGAATGCCAATCTTTGCAGACATATCCCTGCGCTGCATGGATACACGCTCTATTTTTAGAATATTGTGCACACACCTGGGCAGGCCAGCTTTTGGCAATTTAACGGTGAGTAGGCGAGCGCCCTCTGTTGGCCAAACTTGTTAATGATCAACAACAAATCACTATCATAAATCATTTCTCCACACTAGAGCTATATTTATAAACGTTCTGTGATATCCAAATTGAGTTCAGATACATTATGGGTAAGACAAAATGGACAATATTTTTAAACCTTTAGTTAATGGTACATAGAATTTGGATATTTACAAGTTTTATGGCTAGTTGTAAGAATTATTCTCTTCCTGTTTTAGAAGTTCAAGTGGTTGGTGAGAAATCAAGATGTTAACAAGTTATGGAATTTACTCAAATTAACAAAATGGAGGAAATATTCTTCATTCCCTCTTTCCAATCATTGAAATACTTTTCTTGTTTGAGGTCAGTAAAATAGTTTGTACATCTAGCACTTTAAACTAAGAGCCTCTTTAGGACTTTAAGAAGATTTGATGGTGCAGCTTATCCTGGACAATGATTCTTCCAACCTCCTCTCTTGAAGTGTTTGTTTTGAGGGTAAGCTTCAGAAATGCACGACACACGCCTGTCCTGCCACCTGCACCATCTTGGGAGGTCGCCATTTTAACACCTTTGATGGCAAAAGCTATGAGTATGAAGGCAACTGCGAGCACGTACTACTTCAAAATGCGACCAGTGATGACCCAGCCTTCAGCATCTTCATGGTTAAGACTAAGTGTAGCAATGATGAGCCGCGATGCGATGACATTCCGGACATTAGCATTACGACCCCAGATGGGACTCAGTATGGGTGAGTATTTTCTAAATCCTGGCATTGAGTGTGGGTCACAAGTTGAACCAAATAATATTCTTGTATTGATACAACTTTTTTTTGTAATGATGTTCAAGTTTCAGTTGGTTTTTGGATTTAAATTGGAAATCATTGATGTATGGACAATTCCAAGCAAATTGGGTATTTGGGGTGTCCAAGACATTTTTGTGTGTGGGCTGATATCTTGGATTTTGTAGACTTGTTTTTCTATGCATATTAATTGCAAATGTTATTGTGATTTTTTGTTTTTAATACAGAGAGAAACTGGTTCATTTTTTATCCCATCTTTGATTTTTGAGTTTTGTATACCATGTGAAAGAGTAACCCTGTAGCAGATTGGACCACAGATTGGACCAGTGCCAGTGGCGCACCCAGGATTTGGTTTTGGGGGGGGTCTCAATTTTTTTTTTTTACAAATTTGTTAAGAGTTGAATTTTTTGGCCGTAGAAATTTTTTATTTTTTTATTTTTTAGGGACGGCCTATTTTGACGTTGGTGGCGCCACTTACACCCCTATTATACTACTCGAAAACATGCCACATTCATATCACCAGGGCCAAATCGTGGGACTAAAAAGAAAATACAAAAAAAGAAGAAAAGAAGACAGCCTGGGCCCCCCCCCCCCCGAGGCGCCCCCAAAGAGGTTGTCAATTTTTGTTGTTGTATTTTTGTTTGTATTGCGCCACTGACCAGTGCTGCAATAGGTCTCGTATCTGAGTAAAGCAAACTAGACATTGTCATCAGCCGTGCAGCCTGCAGCGCATTTTGTTTACCATCTTCCACAGCTGATCATGAGCTGCTAGGCAAGTGACGATTGATGTCACCACTAAATAAACAGAGTAGGCGATATGCTTTGGAATGGTATCACATAAAGGTATTTGTTATACCTCTGTCTTGAATACTGTATTTTCATTGGCCTAGAACGATCACGAGTTAAGTTTATAAAAAGTCATGGCACACTCCCTGTGGGATATCACGTACGTGATGATATTCCACAGGGAGTGTGCTATGACTTTGTTCGTACAGGGTACGGAGTGTAACACTTTATCATTGGTACCCACGCTATTTTCACCATGTTTTTACGCATGAGTGGGAGCAGCGAACTAGCAGACGATCAGGTGTTTCAAGCACGCTACATGCATGTGAGTTTGGGTTTGTTGTGTTTACTGCTGTTTGTTTTCGTGACTTTTACATCAAAATTCAAATAATCCAAGACAGAGGTATAACAAAACAATTGTTGACTGCTGTGATGTGGGAGGTGACGTCATGAACACCTATCGGGGCGCATGCGCCCCTCAGGTGTTCAAAACGTCATATCCCACATCACGGTGGTCAACAATTCTTAAATGCGCGTAACAATTCTCTTGAAATTTTACAGTGAATTTGGGTCATTCTTTGTTGTTCAGAAGAAAAGTGCTGACAATTTTCAGAAACTCAACACAAACACACTTCAGAAATCGTCTTGTTTCTACTTTTGAGGATATCTTTTCACAACGAAAATGCACAGTGTGAATCTTGAATACCTTGGCTGCTCAAAAATTAAAAAAAAAAACACAAAAAACAACAGGATTTTGGGAGACATTCCTCATTTAGCCTCACTAGGTCACATATTTGGTGGAACTCCAGCTTAGGATTTAATGTACAACATGACATGGTTAATGAATGTAATGTTAACTGAAATAGTTAATGAGATACAAGTCCTGTAATGACTATTATGGAAGTTACGCTCATAGGTTTTGACTTTCAGTAAGCATTGATAACAGTTTGTTACAGGGATAACAGTTTCTTGCAGGAATTAAATGAAACAGTACATGTTTGTTGTGGTAGATAGCCTCACCCTACAAAGACACCAATTACATTTATAAAAAGCAACTTTGATATTATGGATACATCATGTTTTTGTTTAGTTGTCTGAAATCAACTTCACATACATGATTAAAAAACATACTGAATCATGGTATTTTAAGTTCTGGGTGTTAATTGTACAATTTATGATCCTTTCTCTCTCCCTTAAGGGAGTATACATGTACATCATTTGCTGCTATCCAAAAAAAATAATAATTAGTAATGGTACTAAACTCCCTGTGAAATTGTTCTTTCTGACATGCTGTCATTTTGAAGAAAACATTAAAAGAAGGCAATTTCCAAAGATGCGTACGTCTAGTGACCCATTTTTGGAATTTCCGTTAGTGAAGAGGGGGGTATTGCGATAACGTATTCCTGCTGTCTGTGTGTCTGGGTGTTATGTTTTGGTTAGATTAACTCTTGTCAGCACGATAACTTGAGAAATACTTTACTTAGGAACTTGAAATTTGGTTTGTGGGTTGTTCTTGGTAGTCTTAAGAAGCCTTTTGCTTTTGGGGCCAACAGGTCAAATGTTAAAGCAATAGGAATCTTGTCAACGTGCTAACCTGAGAAATACTTAAGAAACTTGAAATTTGGTTTGTGGGTTGTTATTTGTAGTTTTAAGAAGCCTATTGCTTTTGGGACCCACAGGTCAAAGTTCAAGGTCACTATTGCTAAAACAGTAAAAAAAACTTGTCATCGTGATAATTTGAGAAATACAGGGTGAGTAAAAAAAAAACGAAACCCAAATGTCGGGACTATTGTTTCAGTGAAGTTCTGCATGTAGCACTTTGGAAATCTAGGATATGAAAGCCCAATTCATAAGCTTTCTTTTAGTACAAGAATCATTCAAATCACTCATGTACTTTTCAAGTTAAGAAATTTTAAACTCAACCACTGTTTTAAAGTTCTGTCCACGGATCACAAAAAAAGGTGTGCGTTCTTGCAGCAAAACGAAAACAATTCACACACATCCCTATGTGATTGTTTTTGTTTCGCTGAAAGAACACTGAACTTTTTTGTGATCCGTGGACAGAACCTTAAAATGGTGGTTGTGTTTAAAATCTCTAGGGTTCAGGAATAAGTTCAACAGAATCCTTGTAGCTGGGTATAAAGTAAAGATATTTGTCTGACCCATAGAGCTATATTAAATTACTAGAGTGCTAACTCCTCATGCTGTGCGAGGAGATGCTTTGAAGCCGTCCTGGGCGCAGACATTTTGAATTTATGTGCGTGTTTGTAGAACATAATGAAATTAGATGGATTGAATTTTGAAAGTGTACTCTAAATGCAACGCGCAAGTAGAACATATGCAAACAAAAAAAGCGCGTCATTGACGGTTAAAAAAAACATGACGGCAAAATGCATCTGCAGCGAATATGCGTTGCGCTGTTTGCGTAGAGAAAAAAGAAACGCTCATTTGCTGATTGTGTGTTTCAGTTTTGGGCGTGTTGGCTTCGATAACGCACCGGTTTGGAATACAAACGCAGATATGCAAATAGCCGTACAATAGCCGTACAAAATTTCTTGGTCTCCATAGGTTTGTGCACAAACATGGATACGCCCAGCAGGCATTACTTTTTGCACAAAGTTAGCGCTCTAGTAATTTAATATAGCTCTATGGTCCAAGGGTGGATCCAGAACACAATTTTTTTGGGGGGCCAAAACATTTTTTGGTCCCCCCAAAAAGTGGGTCAAAAAAATTATGGCGTGGGGTTCGGGGCCAGCTTAAGGGCCCCAAAAATTTTTTGGATTCTAGATGCTCTGTGGTGCGATCTGAGGCAATTTCTGACCACCTTAACCTATGTTTTTTTGAGGAAAAGATGGTGGTGTACTCATTGCCTGCCTTTATTGCGATGTCACATAAAAAAAAAAAAAAAAATTGGTTTCGTTTTTTTTTGGGGGGGGGGCCATGGCCCCCTTTGGGCCCCCCCCCCCCGGATCTGCCCTTGCTATGGTCTGACCTAGGTTTGTTTGGTGTTAAACGAGTGCCGTGCCCTGGTGGTCTGAAGCATTGAATTTGTGATCTGCGGGTTGTGGGTTTGAGTCCAGCCTGCAGCTATGGTGCGTGTGCCCTTGGGCAAGGCACTTTGTCACTCCATTGCTTCTCTTCACCCAGGAGTAAATGGGTATCTGTGAGGGAAATGGCAGCATAGAGCTGTATTCTCCCCATGAAGCTGAGATGGTATTTGGAATGTTTCATTGGCCCAATTAGCAGGGTAATAATGATGTACGCGCCTTGAGCACCAGTACTGGTGGATATGTGTGCTTTATAATTTACGCATTATTATTTATAATGACTAGTTAATTAGCTTTTTATGTAAATTTTAATTAAGTGATGAAATATCCCATGTGTCTGTGCCTGAACAGATTGTTGGAAGCTGATGCAGTGACAGTAAAGGACCACCACAACCAGCCAGCACAAGAGCTGAAATTGCCGTATTTACGGATAGCCGACAACAGTACAATCAGCATCACCTGCGTGTCCTCCATTTTTACACGAGTGTCCATGCCGATGCTTGGTATAGAGCTTTTGATGGGAAGTGACAACCGTATCTATCTCTCAGTTTCTGAGAATTTGTTTGGAAAGGTAACTGGCAATTGGAAAATCTAAAGAAGAAATGCTGAATTGATATTAACGCTGATTAAATGCTGATTGACTTTAATGATAAAGTGAATTCTGTTTTATTAGACAAAATGTTATCACATTCTTAAGTCTGAAGTAATGATATGAATCTGCTCTTCACAAAGGTGGAAGGTCTTTGTGGAACCTACAACAGAATAACTGCCGATGATTACCAACTACCCACTGGATTTGTTGTGAGGGTATCGCACCTATTTGCTCCCTGGTGGAAGTCAGACTCCCAATGCACAAATGCCCTGATTGAGGAGACTTTGGACTACTGTGAAAAGGAAAACAGCCGCAGAGACGAAGCTGAAAACACCTGCAGTCAATTGACAACAGAGCCGTTCAAAGAATGTGGCCTTAAAGTTGACCCCAAGGCCTACCTGAAGATGTGCAGGGACGTCCGTTGCAAGGCCCCTTACTATAAAGGGACTGAGTGCCTGGCCTTTGCTGCATACTCTCGAGAGTGCGCCAAAATGGGTGTTGGTATTGACTGGAGAAGCCCAGATCTTTGCTGTAAGTTATTAACTGTAAAAAACTTGTGGTGTGAAATTAAAACTCCGGCCAATTCGACATTGTATAACTCGTCACATCGCTTAAATCGGCCGTCTGACGAAAGGACGATTGTCTCTAATGCAGTTCCATTGAAATTTTCATTTCTAAGTTGGCCTTTGTAAGCCGCCATTTCGCCTAAGTCGGCATGTTACTTTCGGTCCCATTTCCTCAAAATCACAACTATTCCTCCATATAAGTCAGCATCCAAAAAAAAATACACAACCACCACGTGTGCGATCAAAAATGGCTTTCTCTGATACTCAACACCAGTACCCCCTAGGCTAGTCCTGCACGCATGCGCTCTGTCCATTATGGGGGTCCCCTTATTGAATTAACTGTACTGTGAGCATGTATGATGAGCACATCAATAACAGTACCCCCCCCCCTCCCAGGCTCTAGTCCTGCACGCATGCGCTCTGTCCATTATGGGGGTCCTCTTATTGAATTAACTTCACTGTGAACACGTATGATGAGCACATCAATAACAGTACCCCCTAGGCTAGGCCTGGACGCATGCGCTCTGTCCATTATGGGGGTCCTCTTATTGAATTAACTTCACTGTGAACACGTATGATGAGCACATCAATAACAGTCTCCCGTACTCTAGTCCTGCACGCATGCGCTCTGTCCATTATGGGGGTCCTCTTATTGAATTAACTGTACTGTGAGCATGTATGATGAGCACATCAATAACAGTACCCCCTAGGCTAGTCCTGCATGCATGCGCTCTGTCCATTATGGGGGTCCTCTTATTGAATTAACTGTACTGTGAGCATGTATGATGAGCACATCAATAACAGTACCCATCCCCCGGCTCTAGTCCTGCACGCATGCGTTCTGTACATTTTGGGGGTCCCTTTATTGAATGAACTTTACCACGCACATACGTACTTACGTACACACACATTAATTCGTAACTGTGCTGTACTTATGTACACATGTATGCAAGCGTTCTGCACCACACTGTTAATGTTGGCCAGCCATCCTTGCTTCGTACGTGTACGGCCAGGCATGACTTTCTGTGATCATTACCCCAGCTTGTATATGATTATTAACCAAATTTGCTAAAATCGTCCATGGATGTACAATGTACAAATAAACCAGGGTAAATCGAAGCCTGTGATTCCATAATGGGAGATTGTTTGTATATGGGTAGGACCTTGCATGTGGTGCTGCATGACCACATGATATACCTTTTTATAACCACGGGTCCTGTATAGATATACAGGTTCAATTTTGATACAATGGCTATCTATAGACATTGCTATGACCTCAAGTTTTATAGACATTTCTATGACCTCAAGTTCTGTAGAGGTAAGGCATGTCCTATATTACCATGTAGTTTGAATTTAACACCACAGCTTTGGAAACTGAATAGCCATGTGTATATTTCCATCCCTTCAATATTTTATCAGTTATTATTATAATAATCAAAAACCTAACAAAGACACAGTCAAATTAAGTTGATAGTATAAATGGACCATTCAAAAATATCTGAATTAACTTGTAAACCTAAAATATTTTTAACAGCCATTGCCTGTGAGGGCGGAAAGGTGTACAAGGAGTGTGGCTCCATGTGCAAGGTGTCTTGTCGAGATCTGGGGAATAGAGATGACTGCCAAGAACAGTGTGTCCAGGGATGCCAATGCCCCAATGATATGGTATGAAACCCATTCTTGTATAGACAGTTTGCAGTCAGCATTGTGGGTGTTTGTTTGTCATTTCAAATCAGTGCAATAGAACGCCACTATACTAAACATTATGCTATATTGGACATCACTTTTGGCTCCAGAATTTGTGTTCAATTACATTATATTACATTTCCAATTTTCCGGAAAATGCATTCTGTATTGTCAATTTTTTATCAGACATTCCTATTGGTTGAGAGCCCGTCGCATGGGTGCTTTTATAACCGCTGATAAAATACTGCTGCGTTCTGTGCCACACATACCGCACACCAGCCAATTTCCATATAAGGAGATATTTAGCACAGTATGCATGACAAGAAGGGTGTTCCAAAAAAACAGGAAGCAAAATTGTCAAACAAAAGTGTTGGAAATTTGTTAATTTTTGACGTTTTGACTGAAAAGGTATGTTTGAATGGGATTTGGCTCAGGTCATTATCCGCATCCAGGCCCCAAGCACGTTTTTAAACGTACTTGTTTAAAACTGGCCAAGCACATATTTTTTGCCTTATTCTAGTTTTCCTAATTCACACTGAAGAACGAGAGTTCTTGGAGTACTATTCAACCATCATTGAATCGGTACTGGTGGCCTGCTGCAATAACGATAATGGTCAAAATGATTACAAACGAACATGTATTGGGAACTGGTCTATAGCAATGGGCCTGCTATGGTGACAATGCTGCTAACAAATAGTATACATAAAAAAATGACTCACCAACATTTCAATTTGATCTAAAAACAAAAGGATTCAGCAACTATATTCACTCACCTTGATTCCTTTCTGTGAACCTGTATGTAATTCTTTTTTTTTTGGTTTTGTTTTATATTATTACTTTTATTTTGGACGTTTCAACGCTCCTATTCTTATCAAAAGCACAGTGTGTTTCTGTGACACTGGAAAATGTGACACGACAAGGATGGTGTACATTTACTGTGACTGGTTCATTTAATGGTGAACTGCATCTTACACAAACAAAACCAAGAAAACCCTGAAAAGATACAAAATAGAATTTCCATATAAATACAATGCTTTAGGAAATACCAATCCAGCAAAGTAAATTATAAAAAGAACAATAATAATCCTCAAAGATTCTAATGCAATCAATAGAGATAAATCGAACTCGATAACACAATTTGCTTGTAACTGTAATTAGTCAAGTAAAATTCCAAAATGAATTAATACAAGGCATGTGAATGCTTTAACTTGCAAAGACAAAATAGGAAATAACTAAGCAAATGTGCAATGACCTCTACACATATCACTATGGACTTGTCAAACCATAGACTTAAATCAGTCCACTCATCATTATAACCTAAGGATCCATAAAGAAACTAACTTAGGAAAAATGAATTAATATCATAAAAAAGGACTATGGAGAAATAACATACATGTAACTAAACATTCTGCTAAACAAATGTGCAGGTGCCAAATAAACTTAATTAAGTATAAAAAGAGAAATATGAGGGATATATGCTGCATCACATAAACTTAAGGACTGGTGTGCCAGTCTAATACGACACTACTGGTATCTTAGGTCACATGCTCCAATAAACACTGGACAAAAGAAATCTCTGCAGGGTAATAAACACTCTTGGCAGACTTCCTGCCTCCCTGTACTAAGGTATGGTGTCTTCCAAGAAACTGAGTACACCTCATTATATATGCAGCAACTTAGGGGATTAAGGGTCTAAACAGTGGCTATACTACACTGCACTATGGACATCTACACAGGACAAAGAAACTATGAATTTTTACACTAAAGTATAAATCTAAGAATATTTACGTAAAAAAGTGGAAAATAGATGATGAGGAATATATAGTAAAATAAGGAAATCTATTCTTGAACTTAGTGTACTCAAGAAGCTAACTAAATGTGAACAAGAAATAAAGTGGATATAAATGTACATGTAAGGCAAAGTAAGGGAAATCTAAATCCTTCAAATCCATGGAAATAGAATAAACACAGACAGTCATCAAAAGGATGATCTTTTCTAATTATGCAATAACAGATACAACACCACAGTGAATCTGGGCTTCCTAAGGACCATCAATGAATGAATCCACTTTAAATTCAGTAATCAGAGTTAAGTTTAAGAATACTCAAGCTAACTTCTGATGTAATCAAAAAGTGTACATAAAGTCTCAATAAAAAGAAACTTAGGAACTTTAGCAATAAGAACAATTATTAAAACAATATAAATGAATTCTTACCCCAGTCGAGTCATCCACAAAATCTTGAGGCATTAACTAAGAACATGTGTAGAAGGAAGCAGGACACTAGCTGTGTGGTGTTAACAGTACCAGTGCTAGTGGTGGAATGACTCACTCAAGACAAAGGATAAGTATGAGCTTTACCTTAAGGGTCAAGCGAGGGCGCTGTGCTGGAGAAATATGTAAATGAGCTGTCACATTTCCAATGGTTGCCATAGGTTTGTGCACATTCAATGGCGGGTCACCATACAGTTTATGCGCACTGACACTGCCCAGTACAGACCATGTTGGCAAATTTTCTTTACATTTATGTACATTGCTTAAATTTTCCTCCAATTTATCAGTCAATGAAAATTGATGTTTAGCCCACTATGGGCTTTGATCAGAGATAAACTGGAATCATTTCCTCACTGATTAGGAGGGAAAGTAGAGCTAAGAGTGTCTGGCAGTGGCTGGTGGCAGCCAAACATCAATATGTGGAATGACCGCTATACCCAACAATCTTTTGTGGATCCATCATGCTCATTATAGCAATGTTGAGACAACAAATGCACCCAAAGTTGTGCTTAGCCGTATCACTGTGAAACAAAATACTGCTTAAGATGACTGCAATTATGCAAAAGGTCTACAGAGGTGTCTCCTTCACTTCAAATGCCAGTGTGTCTAAACTGTGTGATGTTAGCGGCAAATGTTATTGCCGCCAATTTGCAAAAGTTGAAAAGGTTGAAGCTCTTCTATGAACTCTTGACAGGATTTGCTTATGAATTGTCAATTTTGCTCATCACGCTGTTCAGCCAACACCTTGAAAGGCTGTGTTATACTTGGAAGTGCAAATGTTTGCCATTGATGTCACAGAATCACTTTGCATTTGTCAGTGAGTGAAGTCTATATGTTTTATGGCTATTGTAGCATTTTTTTTTAATGAGTGTATCTGTTGTGTGCATAATTATCTCAGATCCATACAATTGTTTTATGCACTCACCAAAGGTATTCAGCGAACGATTAGACAAGTGTGTTCCCATACCAGAATGCCCATGTCATTTCAAGGGACGTCTTTACGAGCCTGGGACATCATGGAAGAGTATTTGCAACAAATGGTGGGTACATTTGAAGCACAAAAGTCTTGTCATGTTCCATACAAGCAATGGTCTGCTCTCTATACATATCTATTTTGCCATGTTGTGCCAAGTCAAATGAAACAAAAGAAGAAATGGCTGATAGGATTAAATGTATGCCTGCTGGTTTGTCTTAGTGATATAAACCTGTATTTTCAGTGCATGTCACCAGACATTTACGTGACAAAACACTCTGATTTAAATCCTGAAGCTTTATTTTCTGCAAAATGAAATGTTGAAATATGTGAACAAAAAGAGAACCTGACAATTCTTTGGAGATATCAGAAAGGAACAAGAATGACAGTAAATGTATACCAAAGGGAATACAATTCCAGGAAACTACTTGAGTCCTGCATGCTATGATTTGCAATTACTTGCGAGGCTGACCTGTACTAAACATTGCTCAGTACAAACATTTTCTGCACTGATTTTGTTTGCAGCACCTGCAAAAATGGTGTTGTTGAGTGTACTGAGGACATTTGCACTGGTAAGTAACTAACTATTCATTTCAATATGGGGTTTTGCCCTTCATTATGCATAACTATTCATTATCTTGCATAAGCTGATTGATAAGCTTGTACAACCTAATGGAAATTAGTTTCTATAACTTGTCTTGTTTTTGTAGGGCGTCCATCACAAGGGTGTACAAAAGGCCACTCTTGGTGAGGGTTGAACAAATGGGTGGGGGTGATCAAAAAGGCCGGAAAACAATGATAACTGATATAATTGGCATAAATCATTGTGCAGAAAAAGTTATTTGACCATTTTCATGTTATTTGACCATTTAATAACATCTGTTGGACATATGTCCTCATTTTCTCACCAAACAAAACATATTTTATACAATAATTGTAGCCGCTGGTGATGAATGCACGGGAAGCCAGGAGTACATTGAGTGTGTTGAGTGCCAGCGTGAATGCCAAAGCCTGCACCTGGCCTGCAGTGAGGTCGATTGCACCCCGGGCTGTGGCTGCCCGACTGGTACCGTCGGCACCGCCGACGACCAGTGTATGCCAGAGACTGACTGTCCCTGCTACTTCAATGGTCGAAGCTACAACCACCTAGACACTTTCTATGATGACTGCAATCAGTGGTAACAACTAATTATTGTTAATTACACACAGCACCATGGTATGTCTTCCAAAAATATTGTTTTGTTTTGTGATATCCCAGTGATTGATAAAGATTAATTAAATACACTTTGTGTGGTGTCCCCCCCCCCCCCCCCCCCGAAAGAAAAGATTCAAGAGTGCGCACCTAAAAGCTATGGACATATGACATGAAATGTGAATTTGTTGTCGTTATGGAATAGTGACCCACTATTCCAGTTTTGCAATTTCCCATTTCATTTTATCAGTTTTATGAGTTTTGTTTTGTTTTGTTTTGTTTTACAACAACCCAAAAAGCGTGCATTAAGAAGAACAATTTTACAGCCACATTATTATCATTATTATTATTATTAATCATTTCTGGTAATGAAACCAAGGATTTTTCAAAAGTGCCCTAGGCACTGTAGCTAGCAAGCCTGAAGAAACCTGTGAAGAGAAGACAATGAGAAGAAGTTACAGTTTTAGAGGTGGGAGGAAAACCCTAGACGAATATTCTGGAGAAAACCCACGGAATCAGGCAGGGGCTGAAAACCCAAGCCACATATTGGCCCAGGTGGGATTCGAACCCGGGTCAAAGCGGCGGAAGGCGAGGAAAGTACCGCTACGCCAACGTGACTCCCCTGTACTGGATTCAAAATGGAACAACAACTATGGTCATATTTGTATTTAGACCAGTCTAGGCCTTTATTCAAATATTGTTACATGTAAAATTGCCAATAAGAGAATAGCTTATGCCTGATTCAACTGTATTTTTCTTTTTTCAGTTTATGTTACCATGGTAGTATAAAATGTGGCACCACCGTATGCCCAGGTTAGTGAATTTATTAACATTACTTTGCATAGTGCAGTCTGACAAAATTTGCAGTTGCATGACTCCTCTTTCTTTTGTAAACTGTAATTTGCTAGGAAAATGGTTGGTGGTATGTTCCAGCATCATGGTTCTGACATACACAGCCAGTTTCATTCCATCAATAATTGCATGCAATATTGTAGCAAAAATTGTGAAATGGTATGTCTGATAAGCACAGAATCCTTATTTACAGGATGTACGCATTGTGCAAAAGCAAATTCCTTACAAAGCCATGAAATACGCAAACCATTTAGTGCTCAATTTGCTATTGTTTACTATATTTAAAAGGGATGTTTCGCTTTCAGTAAGCCAGGTTATGAAATTGGGCCTTGTCAAATATCTGATTTTTACTTTAATCAATCTGTTTTCACTCAGCTACATGTCGAGGATACGGAGACCCCCATTACATGACATATGATGGTCGGCTGTACGAGTTTCAGGGTAAGCTTTTAACAAATGCTTGTGTTGTAATATGGTTCAGAGACGTGTTTAAGCAATGAAAGGGTTTCACCCTCCACCCACGTAACGTTTTAAGCACTGTGTACTACTGTCTTTGGGGAACAAAAATCACAAGTTGGCACGGGTAAGACTGAAACCCATGACCTCCTGCTAACAGTGTTGTACCAAGTCATTTTTTTTCACAAGTGAATTTAAGTCGTAAGTAACTTTTTTCCAAAACATGTCACAAGTCTAAAGTAAATATTTTCAAGTCCATCTGAACATATTGCGTCATAATTTACATGTCACATGTACCCTTTCTCCAACACCCTTTACTGATGATACAAGTCTTAGTTTGCAATATCTGAATACAATGTGTACATTAGCCTGTTTCCCATCTCTACTGTTGTATTTAGTCTTTAGCAGCAGAGACGGGAACTAGTCTATGTGTACGTGTGTGCAATGGGGTTTATTAAGCATGCATCTTGTAGGGAGAATTAAAAAAATTAACATTTTGCAGAGTTGCTGTTACAAACTTCTTATATGCATTTAAAATAGTCTGAAAATATGTTTTGATTGAATATCTACAAACTTAATTCAATCGTGTTGAATTTTGAAGGACATTAGACTTTGATTTGCCAATCATTTTCATCGAATACGAAGAATTGTTGCAACATTCAATTTATATCATGGAATGACGAAAGTAGTTGTTTTCCAGTCATTGTAAGATGATGACGCTTCTTCCATTCTTCTAAACACTGATCAATATGTGGAGCACGGTAGTGTGGTGCCTCGAAACGCAACTGTTTACCAATGACACTTAACTCCAGGGCATAAAGTGGCATGCACCGCACAAACACCACCTCGACGATCCCCATGAACATACTTGCACTGGATGCCTAGCTGCTACATGTGCATCAGGTCCTTGGCTTTCTCTTCAACCGATTTTTGCATACGCCCAAAAGTTTGTGTTTATTTCAACAAAAGTGATACTGCAAGCAATTCAAATTTAGTCAAGTCAAGTCGCTAGTCTTTTTTTTTCAAGTCAAAACTGTCAAGTTATTAGTCATTATTTTTCAGGTCAATTCAAGTCTGCAGTCTTTTTTTCTCAAGTTAAGTCAAGTCTCAAGTTAGAAAACTGTGACTTGAATAGGAACAGTCAATCTTTTCACAAACAGGCAATTCCGTAAATTCAAGCTCTTTTTTTGTACCTCCGACAACATATTTTTACAAGGTCATAAAGGTGGTAGTGCATTTGTTTGGCTTGTAATTGTTTTTTTCTTCATTAGATATCACACATTAGTAATGTATCACGTTCACACTACCAACAGAAGCTCATTAATGTGTCTGACATGTACGTCTGAATTGAAGGAATTGCCCAAAAGTAGAATCTGTTTAAATGAAGATGTTAAAGTCAGTGATTTCTTGACGTGAAAATTCTGTGCTTTCTCCTGCACATCTTAACCTAATAAGTGAGAATGTGTTGTTCAGTCTCATTCCGTGGAATCCTGTCACATATGGTTTCCTAGGTGATTGTAGCTACGTCTTTACAACGGATGACTGTGGCCAGGATGGTAGTACCAGTATCTTCAGTGTAGTCGTGGAGAATGTTCCCTGTGGTCTGGGAAGGGTGACCTGTACCAAGTCCATCCTGTTCACCCTGCTGGATGTGCAAATATCTATGGTGAGGGGCTCAGATATTGTCATCACCCCTGCACCACCTGCACCCACACAGGCCCAGTACCGCTTTGTACGGTCAGGAATCTTTCTCATCATCAATACCAGGCATGGTGAGTATTATTATATTTATTGATATATATTGATATCAAAAACTCCATAGGCACTGTAGCCTGCAAGCCTGAAGAAACCTAGACAATCAGAAGAAATTACAGATTTAGAGGTGGTATGAAAACCCCAGAAGAATATTCTGGATCAGGTAGGGACTACAAATTCAAAATCGAACCCAGGTCACAGCGGTTGAAGGTGAGGAAAGTACCGCTACACCAAACAGAGTCCTGCCAAATCTTATTGTCAACCACCTTAATTATGAGCAGAACTTAAGTATGGGCCCACTCCAGATTGTTCATTGGAAGAGCAGTCTCCAGTATTTTTGACTAGATCTAGTCCCGTTCCGGTATTTTTCATTATCAAAGTTTATTATAAACTCAAATTACAATTTTGGCCTTGAAGCTCTTTCTTCCTTTAACATTATATTCTCTTTCTCATGTTGGCTTGTGAGGGGTTATATAATACCCACATGGCACCTGTACTGAAGGCGAACAATATACAATCATCACGGTTGTAACAAGCTATTCTTTAATACATTTTTAAAAAAATATTTATATATTGTGATGTTGAACAACTGATTATCTGATAAAGAAATGTTTCAAACACAATAAAAAGTATTACTCGTCTTTTTTCTTTTTTTAAACAGTGGAAATATCGGTAATTATTGTTCCCAAGAAAGTACACCCCTTTATTAACACAAATGGTGTGATCCACTGGGGGAAAGCATGCTGCATGGCATGCAGCTGTACTAGTATCATGTACAGCTGGTCACAAGTGTCGAAGACAGCTTTCATCATACTTTTTACCGCTCGGTACCTTTACATGGGACGTGGTTTCGGTTTTTTAATGACTTTCTTAATTGATAATTCATTTCAGCAACACATCTCTTCTTATACCAGTACATTAAATACACATGTGAATCTTATTTTTATTCTTCAAGGCTCGGCGTATAAGCCGCCCTGTGTGTAAGCCGCAGTAAACATTTTCATGGGCAAAATCAACGTAAAAGCCACGGTTTATTCCGAAAATTACGGTAATGGTATTTTCACTACAACAACCTCAATATGTTTTAACACCTGCAGGGATCACAGTGATATGGGATTTTGGCACGTCCATATACGTCACTGTAGACGGCACCTTCAAAGGCCATGTCTGTGGCCTGTGCGGTGACTTTGATGACAATGCCCAAAATGACTTCCGAACCCCGACTGGCGAGTTGGAGGCCACGGCTAATGCCTTTGGCCACAGCTGGAAGACTATCGAGAGCTGCCCTCTACCCCCGACTCCAGTCCACCCTTGTGAGTTGAATCCTGAGCGACGTGACTGGGCACAGTTTGCTTGCAGCATCATCCTGAAATCTGTCTTTGAGCCTTGTCATGATTTGGTAAGCCTCATAAACATCAGGATATTATCAGACACTCTTCCAGTAATTTTTTTAAATTTTTACATGTTCAATGAAATCCCCAAATTTACCTGTAAGAAAATGTTGATATTGACATATTATAAACAACCATAATCTCTTATTTTGGGGAATTTCTTTCAATTGTTCAAGTCCCCCATGTTATAGGCAAACATTCGCCTAATTTTTAGGCCAATTTACGGACACCTATTTTTCCCCCATTTTTTGGTTCTCTGGGCTAAATATGCAGAGCTCCCAACATGAACGATTTTGGCGTACTTTTTACGATTTTTCACCCATTTTACGCTTTCACTATTTCATTCTTCAAATGTACAATTTTGACGATATTGTTTTCAAAAAATTATTCATTTAAAAAAAGCGCCATTCCCGCCTTATATTCTCCAGAGGAGTTTGCTTATAACGTCCGAAGGACTGGTAGCCAGTCTATAAAACTAAGTGCACAGTGAACATCTGCGCAGGCATGCTTTCGTAAACGAGTCAACTCGACTTACACGGCGCGGCATGCACGATAGGCGCCGTGTAGGTACATATCGCGGCGTGGGCTGCAGGGGTATGGTGGCGCGGTGACGGTCAAGTTGTCACACGGGTCGAGTTGTCTCGCGGTCGAGTTGTATACGCCAGTCATCTTGGTTTCGGTTCATACCGTGGAATGGTTAGTGTCATCGAGTTGTTTTTAATAGTCAGTGGATTTTGGATTTATGTTGACAACATGTCCACCAAACAATCTAAAATACAGCTGAAGCCACGGCAGAGATTTTTGAAGAAGTACGGTGATGAATGGCCGTGTCTAACGTGCAGCAAACATTCAGATTATTTCGCTTTTTGTACGCTGTGCAACATGGATTTTTGTGTGAGTCATGCCGGCCGAAATGATTGCCAGAAGCACATCACAACGGATAAACATGCTCGGGCAGCGGCAAATGTTATAAACACACCGAAACTCACCACCTTCAGCAGCTTCAGCTTGGACACATCGGTAATAGATGCTGGGGAATTTGTTGATTTTCTTATTGAACACAACCTACCCATCGCTGCTTCTGATCATGCTGGCCCATTATTCAGGAAGATGTTTCCCGATAGCAAAATTGCCAAACAGTATCAGTGTGGACAAACAAAAACAAGATCCATAGTGCGCTGTTTATCTAATGATATACAACAAGATATCATTTCAGCTCTCTGTGTCCAACCATACAGTATGGCAACTGATGGAAGCAATGACATTGAAGATGTGAAACTCTACCCATTACTGGTCAAATATTTCGACAACAGTCTTGGCCTAGTTTTAACAGTTCTCCTGTGTACGGTCCAATGCCATCAATCCACTGCCTTGAAGATATTTGAGGCTCTCGATCAAGATATTTCCAGGTGAAATATCAATGGACAAGCTGTGTATCATTCGGAGCTGATAACGCCAGTGTGATGCAGGGAAAGCAGTCCGGCTTGGCTTCCCATTTGAAGAAAGCAAATCCAGAGATGTTCATTTTTGGATGTGCGTGTCACCCCATGCATCTTGCAGCTGAGAAGGCTGGCAAAACACTACCATTCAATGTGGAAGAGTTGTTTGTAGACATATATTTTTACTTGGATAAGAGCAGCAAACGGAAGCACACCCTGAAGAAATTCCAAGATCTACATGGTGTTGTTGTTGCCAAGATTATTAAACATGTGAGTACCAGATGGCTTTCTTTGGGGTTATGCATCAACAGACTTCTGATACAGTGGCCTGCCCTACTTGAATACTTCCAGAAGGAACTGCCCCCCAAAAAACCTACACGTGCTAGCTCAGTTTCCCAGTCTAAGAAGTCCAGCGATGGTGGACGTCCTTCATGTCCTGGCAGTGAAGAAAAAGAAAAGGGTCCAGTGCCTGTGACCTCCCACCCCCACCCAAGAAGGCAAAGACTTCCAGTGATCATGGTGGTACCAGTGGAGACAAGAAGAAAGAGACAAGTACCAACAACCCCCCACCCAAGAAGGTAAAGACTTCCAGTGATCATGGTGGTACCAGTGGAGACAAGAAGAAAGAGACAAGTACCAACAACCCCCCACCCAAGAACGTAAAGACTTCCAGTGATCATGGTGGTACCAGTGGAGACAAGAAGAAAGAGACAAGTACCAACGACCCCCCACCCAAGAAGGTAAAGACTTCCAGTGATCATGGTGGTACAAGTGGAAACAAGAGGAAAGAGACAAGTACAAGTCATTTCTTGCCCTCAAAGCCCAAGCAATCCAATGACTGTGTCACTGGCATTAAAACGTTTAATCTGAGTGATCACCTGTTCAAACAAAAGCCAATAGCTGAGAGAAAAAGTACTACCACCCACACATCCAGCAGCAAAAAGACTTCAAGCATTTCAAGTCCGCTCCAGTCAAAGCAAAAACAGGAACCAGTGAAGCCACTCACAAGGCCAGAAAGGGTGGTCAAACTTTTGAGTGACCCGCAGACCAAGGCTTATTGCATGTTCCTTAAATATACCCTCCCAATATTTGACAAAGCCAATGTTATCCTTCAGAAAGATGAACCTTGTATCCATGTGCTTCATCAGACATTTCTAGATCAGCTGAAAACATTATTCACAAGGTTTTTGAAACCAAGTTCCATCAAGAAATACCAAGCCGAATTGCACCACCTTCCTTACCACAAGTCCAAGCACCAGAGGGATAATGCAGAAATCTTAATGCAGCGAAACAAGAGAGGTTTTGGAAGCTGAAAAAAAATTGACAAGGAAAGCTTCTACTGTCATCTCAAGGGATTCGTCTGCAAAGCAGCTGAGTACATGGTTGCTAAATTTCCCTACTCAGACCCAATGTTGATCAATGCCCAGTTAGCTGATGTCTCCAAGAGAGAGAGTATTGACTCTGTCAAATACTTTGCCAAGAAATTCACCTGTCTAAAACTCAATACTCCTGATAAAGTGGACAATCTACAGGATGAGTATATGCAGTACCAAGTTGATGACTTCTCCAGTGAAATAACCAGCTGTACAAGGGTGCTCAAGCAGTGGCACCTAATAGGGCAGCTCAAAGATGGAAATCGGAATCTCAAGTATCCTCTACTCACTAGTTTGGTCAAAGCTATTCTGGTTGTGTTCCATAGTAATGCTGATTGTGAGCGGGTGTTCAGCTATGTCACAAAAACCAAAACTGAATTTAGGGCCAGCATGAGTACAGAAACTTTGAGTGACTTGCTTGTCAAGAAGCAATTTATGTCAGCCGCAGAAAGCAGATGCTTTGAACAAGAACATTC